>APFE031341685.1:12500-29338 GCA_000404065.3 Pinus taeda
CATAACTATAATGCCCACTAGAGGTGGAGCTATGGTTGGTTCATAGTGTGGGAGTGTTTGGCATAACCCACGGGCCGACTTACATGTTGGGGCGACTTGAACAAAGGATTGTTGGCCGACCAACAAGCGGATGGCATGTTTGCGATGTGTAAGGGTGTTTTGGGATGTGGTGGTCGAGTCAGCCTATGCACTGACTCACCCAAATGATCGTATAAATATGGAAAGGCATTGGAGCACTTGGCATTCATTCGAAGATGGACATTCGAACATGAGCATTCGGTGATCAAGAAAAAAGTGCGAAGTAGTGGAGCAGGTCACAAAAGAGGTGCAGGCATATATGCGCCCTACTCTTGGGCAGGCACACACAATACGCACAGGTTTCGGTTATCAGGTGAGGGCGCGGGTAAGGAAGGCGCCCACCGTTCGATGTGACACAGGTGTCTCCGGTGACTTGTGTAGGTCGCTCGCCCGTCGTGGAAGAAGAAACGCATAGGTGTCTTCAGTGACTTGAGTAGGTCGCTCGCCTGTCGTGGAAGAAGAAATGCATAGATGTCTCCAGTGACTCGGGTAGGTCGCCTGCCCATCATGCAAAGGGAAATGCGGGGTGGCTTGGGCGAGGTCGCCCGCCCGTCGTCCAGTGGTAAACAAGGTTCGGTTGAGGAGTGCGGTTGGCAGCTTGTGTGAGGGCGCGCTCACCCAGCATGGGCAAGGAACTCGGAGTTGTTGCCTATTTGTAAAATTGGCTAAGTATGAAACTTGGTGTTTCCCATGTATACTTGTAAAGCCTTGTAAACATTTTAAAGTTGAATAATATATTGTGTTCGGGAACACTCATTGTTCAGGGAGTTTCCCCTCCCTTTATACTATGCAATTGTGTTCTTCATTTATAATCACTGATGATAATGAATGTGTATGGGTGTTCATTGGCATAAAGGAAACATAATAATACTTGGTTGCGAAAAACAAATTAAGTAGGTTAATGGTTAGGCGTAGTCCATGAACATAAGTATTGGTGAAAGAAAGTGTTCGGTGGCACCGCACCTCGCTAAGTACGGTTGAAAGACTACCATAGGCCTGGGGGTGTGACACGCGGGGTTCCCATGTCACTCGCGCCACGGCTAAAACTGCCACCCAAGTCTGGGGAGCTTCAAGTTTCCATGTCATCGTGCGACGGGCAACAGCCGCCCATGTTTCGGGAGCTTCGGGTTTCGATGTCATCGCGTGACAGGGAACGACTACCCAAGTCTTCCAAACACGGGGCTTTCCATTCCGTGGCATGACGGAAACCGCGACCTCAGGGTCTTCCATGTCCCACCATGACAGAAACCGTGACCTCGGTGCAGGGAACTTGGGTTTCCATGCCGCGGAACGACAGAGAACCGCCCAGGTCCGCGGAACCCGGAGGCTTTTTGTTTCGTGGCATGAGGGAAACCGCCTAATTCCGGGAACCTCTGGGGTCTCCATCTCCTGCCCGGGCGAAAACCGTGGCCCTGGCGTGAGGAACTTGTGTTTCCATCTCGCAACGCGACCGAAACCGCCAAAGTTTATGGAACTCATGGTTACCATGCCGCGGAACGATGAAGAACATCCCAAGTCTTGCGAACTCAGGGTTTTCATTTCGCAGCGGGGTGGAAAGCACTTGCCTGGTCTGTCTCTGGAACTTGGGGTTTCCATGCCTCATTGTGACAGGAGCTGTCTAAGTGTGGGGAAAGTGGGGTTTCCCTTCCCCACCATGATGACAGCTACCCAAGTGCACGCAAAATCTAGGGTTTGCATGTCCCATCGTGCCAGAAACCTCTACCACATACGCGGGGGGTGTCAGGTATTCGAGTCGAGAGTGCCTGAGAGAGTTGAGAGACCAAAGCCGTATTACGGGTGCTCGCGTTCAGTTATATGCAACTCGGGTGAGCGTTCAGTTATATGCGAAGTCTTGGCACGGCACGCGCTTATGCACGGCGGTGATGGGCGCACTCATAGCGGGCGCGCCGTGTTGGGCATGGTGCATGCCCTTGATACCTGCACGATGGGCGAGTCACCGACAGAAGGCGTGCGGGTGACCTTTGTTGGGTGCTCGGATGAAAGAGGTGACCATGTGCAGATGAGTTACGATGCGGGCAGGTGTGCGATGTGTGGTGACGAGTGTAATTGGCGAGGTGTTGGAGCCGACTCATGAGTGCGACGGTGCACACGAAGGGATGCGACGGTTCGTTGGAATGGAGTGTGTCGAGGTTATGTGGCAGGTCAGCTGGGCATGCATGTTGATGGAACCGACCCTTGTTATCCCTGAGAGACACGAACCTTGGGCGAAAGGATGCGTATAAGTAAGGAGGATGGTGTTTGACGAAGGGACATCGAACTCAGACTTCCACATCGCAGAACAAGTGCAAAGGAAGGTGTTGGGAAAAAACGGAAGGAAGAGAAGGACGCGAGTAAGAGGGCCGCATCGGCTGGAAGATTACAGAGGGTGGGTCGGACTTGGTAGCACGGACAGGAAGCGGGGTGGGTTACCGTCCGGGAAAGCAGGCCACACTGCATGCGGGCCACATGCCCTCACTATGGACCGCACCGACGGGCAGAGTTTGGGTGCCGCAGAACGGAAAGTCGGGTGGACAGGTTCATGGTTCAGGTGTGGAGTTGTGTTGTGCAGGCCACGGGCAGTGTAGCACGACCACACGACACGACAAGTTGAAATAATAATTGAAGAAGATAAATTTATGGTACGTTATTTTCGCTGCATTGTTAATAACACTTATTGGAAAATTGACCGAGTGTTGAAGTAGGCGCAGACCGTGTACTCAAGTATTGGTAAAAGGAAAAAGTACAGCGGTGCGGCACCCGCTTATGTGTGGTTGAAATACTACCACTAAGATAGGAGCATGACATGGGGTCTCCCAGTTCCTCCTCCACAAAATTCGCCAAATTGTGGGGAACCCGGGGATTCCATGTCCCGCCTTGTCAAAAGCATCTCAAGTGCGGGAAATTTGGGGTTTCCATGTCTCATCGCAATGGAAATTGCCCCAGGTGCAGTAAACTTGGTGTACATCAAGTCTGCAACCTCACATCAAGTAAAAGGCTCATTTGGTCAAGAGAGTGAAGGTTTCTTCATTGGGAAAGGATCTCACGGTTGGAGTGTCTTCCAGAGCTAGTCCACCATGGACTATCAAAAGTTGAAAGAAGGACACAATGCCAAGGAATGAAGTGCCGAAGAAACAAAGTGCAGAGAGGAGGAAGGACTCGACTTGTGTTGGGAGGATATCATTGTCAAGGATCTAGGGCTTCACAATGACCAATAAGAAGCTTCAATAAGAGAAATTTATGAAAGGGTTTTCCTCTCTGAGAGAGAGAGGTTTTTCCTCGGCAGAGAGCCAACATCTTGTGTTCTTGTTCTTATGTTTTTGGCACCAGTTTGATGAAAGTAAACACGCATGCATTAATAAGAAGAGAAGAATATTAAGATAACATAATCAATTGTAAAAGAGCTTCACAAATTGTTATCAAGTCTAGAAGAATCCTGTTATACCCCATTGCCCCAGATTCTTCAACGCGACATTGGAGCTAAGGTGACACATCAAGGAAAGGGAATCTCAAGAACATCCGCAAGGTTGAAGCATCAAGCCAATAAGTCTCAATCACATCAAGGACAAGAAGGTCTACCATCTATCATTCATCACGGAAGACTACAAAGCAAGAAGAAATGCCTTGTATAAAGGCACCTACAAGAAGAACAAGTCAAAGAGGGACCTACATCAAGCTACACCATCTTGAAAAATGAAAGGCACTATGAGTCAAGTCATCAAGCAACTCCATTTGAAGAAAGAAACTTGAACAAAATCAAGATCTAAGGAAGGAAAGCCATCAAGTATTCAAGAAGAAAGCAAGTTTAGTACATCTCAAACTCTATCAAGTAAGTATATGTCCCCTTCTGAGTATACCCCAGTGTCTTTTTGCAAGGAAAGTAAAAAATTGGTTGGGACCACTACACGTCCAAAGTCCAACGGTTTGGATGCCAAGAATATGGACACTACAAAAGGGATTTTCCTTAACTTAAGAAGGACAACAACAACAAGAGAAAAAGGGAAGAAGCTCATGTTACTCAAGAAGTGAAAGAAGACGACAAGAAGCAAAAGAAGGAAGATCCTCCTATGACTAAGTCAACCTCTTTGCTTAAAGTTTTCTTTCAAAGGGGGTAGAGGTCTCATTGGGGGTCCCATTTATGGGATTCAAGAGAGGATGATACATAGGCGAGAGCAGATGAAGCAAGAAAGGCTACACTAATCGAGGAGAACTATCAAATAAAGCCGAAATGATAAAAGCATAATCAAGATGAGGTATGTATGCATCAAAGTTTAGGTCATGTCATCATATATATTGGTTGGGTCATGGGAAAAGTTCTAGAATCATGATCAAGAATAAAAGGATCTCTTTCTTCAATGACATGCTCGGAGGCACGTACTACAGTGGAGTAAAGGAGTATAAGGTGGTTGACTAATCAATCCAAGAAGAAGGAAATGAAGAAAGAGATCAAGCATGTGAAGAACATCGCGGCCACAAAGAATAACTATTTGACAAGATTCCTCAACATCTCTCGAAAGCAGGCATGGCAACTCCGACAAAGGAAGAAAAAGATAAAGGACCCTTGACACCTACGAAGGCCTTGGAGATAGTAAGGTGCAGATAACCGATTCAACTCTACAAATATGTCATGGTGAAGAGGCCATCCAACAAAAGCACCATTTGGTGTTGAAGCAATATCACGATGAAGTCATGAAGGGGCACTAAATCAAAGTACGGGAACAAGCGAGTACAACTAAGCATCCATGTGATAAGTATTATGAAGGATAGACAAGATGAAAAAGGAGTAGCTAGATGACAAAAAGGACGTGATATATATGAAGAAGGCCACTTTCCACGAAGGGAGCAATGACATGACAAGCCGGGAGGGAAAGTGATCGATGGCCGGTACCCTGCCAAGAAGACGTTCAAACAAAGACTTCACGACATCGAGGAAAGAAGGAGATCAAGCGGTTGAAGGACCCACGAAGAAGACGTTGTTGATGAATGGACAAGTCCCTAGCTAAGAGGGAGTTCTAACAAGTTCCCAACTACAAAGGAGCTTAGGCAAGTTCCTTGTCATAGGAAACTTGGGCATGTCTTCCTCAATCAAGGGGAAGAGATAGACACAACATTCTTGTCTTCACTTGGCAAGAAAGAATGGGAGGATTGGGTAATCGTTTGGCATCTGATGCTCTCTGAGGATGTGTAGGGCATCCAAGACAAGAGTAGGCAAGAGGAGCGATATTATTTGAGGGCTAGGAACCCAAGGCAAGAATTTTCCTAGAAGATAATACTCAAGGAACACCTGGGTGGGTATGTACCTTTAGAGACAATTACTAAGGTGTTTATAAGCCATTGGCCTCACCAACATTGTGATCTAATCTTATGAGAGATAAAGCTGTTAGTCAAGGCCTTGCTATGAACAATGTTGGCTAATATGATGCTATAATAGATGGGTCGCCAATCCGGTTTCTCTTATGTGAATTATTCAAGATTGAAAAATAACCAAACACCTTGTAATGATTTATGAATACCTCCCTAGTTAAGAGGGGGTGTTGAAGAAAGTGTAATTGGGTTCAGTCTTCATAAATGTACTTTTGATATTTGTATTTATTCAAGAAAAAAATATAATAATATATATATAATATATATATATATATATATTATATTTATCATTGAGTTTCTTGCTCATTGAAATAGGACTAGCACATGTTAAAGTGTTATAGAGAGTCAAAATAAAATGTTGAAGACCTTAAGGGCATGTTACACGAGGTATATTTATGTATTAGATTCAAAGATATTCCTACCCTTGTGCCTTTGTTCGGGTCGTGCGCCCATTCAAACCCCAAATTTCCTTCGAGCTGGCCGAGTCATCGCATGTCGTGCCGTGTGTGGGTGCCCGGGCACATGTGGTCGTGCCAAAAAATGCTAAGTCGTGACTGCTTGTGTGCCTTGTTTGTTCGGGTCATGCACCCATGGAAACCCCAAATTTTTTTCGGGCGATTCAAGTCGGCTCGCCTAGGGTGGGTCAGGTTGTGTCGTGGCGTGTGTGGGTGCCCCGGCACACGTGGCCGTGCCAAAAATTCTAAGTTGTCACTGCCCGTGTGTCTTCTGCATGTTCGTGTGGCCCGTTTTCTTGACGCTCCCTTGGGCCTTCATTCGGGTCGTGCACCCATGCAAAGCCCAAATTCCATTTGGGCCGTGCACACATGGAAACCCCATAATTCGTTTGGGTGGGTCGAGTCGTGTCGTGTGTGGGTGGCCGTGCAAACGCGTTTGGACGAGTCGGGTTGGGTTGTGTCGTGCTGTACGTGGGTGCTCAGGAACATGTGGCCATGCAAAAAATGTTAAGGCATGACCACCCGTGTGCCTTCTGCATGTTCGCGTGAGCCGTTTTCCCGACACTCTCTCGTGCCTTTGTTTAGGTCGTGTACCCATGGAAACCCGAAATTGTGTTCGGGCGGGTCGGGTCGTGCCGTGCGTGGGCGCTGGGGAACACGTGGCAGTGCCAAAAATGCTAATTCATGACCCCCCGTGTGCCTTATACACATTCGTGTGGCCCGTTTGCCCGACGCTCCCTTGTGCCTTCGTTCGGGTCATGCACCCATGGAAACCCCAAATTTCGTTTGGGTTGTACATAAAAGGAAACCCCAAATTTTGTTCGGGTTGAGTTGTGTCGTGTCGTGTGTGGGTGCCCGTGCAAACACGTTCAGGCGGGTCGGGTCGGCTTGCCCAACACTGGTTGGGCCGTGTCGTGCCGTGTGTGGGTACCCGGGCACACGTGGTCGTGCAAAAAACGTTAAGTCGTGGCCGCCCATGTGTCTTCTGCATGTTCGTGCGACTCGTTTGCCTGACACTTCCTTGTGCCTTCATTTGGGTCGTGCGCCCATGGAAACCCCAAAATTTTGTTCAGGTCGTGCGCCCATGCAAAGCCCAAATTTCGTTCGGGCGGGTCGGGACATGTCCTCTTTGGGTGCTGTGCAAACGCGTTGGGGTGGGTGGGGTCAGGTCATTTCATGTCATGTGATGGCGCCCAAGGCACACGTGGCCATATAAAAAATGCTAAGTTGTGAACGGGAGTGGGCTTTGTGCACGATTGTGCTGCCCGTTTGCCCGAATCTCCCTTGTGCCTTCATTTTGGTCGTGTATCGGAGCCCATGTAAACTCATTTGAGCGGTTCGTTTGATGTGTAAACACTCATTCGGGTGGGTCGTTTGCCATGTAAACTCGTTCGGGCGGGTCATTTGAGGGCACCCATGTAAACTCGTTTGGGAAGGTCGTTTGCCATGTAAACTCATTCAGGCGGGTCGTTTGAGGGCGCTCGTGTAAACTCGTTCGAGCAGGTCAGGTGAGGGCATCCGTGCAAACTCGTTCAGGAGAGGGCATCCGTGCAAAATCATTCAGGCGAGTCGTTCGGGAGAGGGAGTCCATGCAAACTCGTTCGGGTGGGTCGGGTGAGGGCGTTCGTGCAAACTCGTTCGGGTGAGGGCGTCTGTGCAAACGCGTTCGGGTGGGTCGTTTGAGGAAACTCGTTCGGGTGGGTCGTTCAGGCAAACTCGTTCGGGCGGGTCGGGCGAGGGCATCTGTGAAAACTCGTTCGGGCGGGTCGGGTGAGGGCGTCTGTGTCAACTCGTTTGGGCAGGTCGGGCGAGGGCGTCTGTGCAAACTCGTTCGTGCAGTTCGGGCGAGGGAGTCCGTGTCAACTCATTCTGGTGGGTCAGGCGAGGGCGTCCGTGTGAAGTTGTTCGAGCGGGTCGGGCGGGTCAGGTGAGGGTGCGCCTGGGCGAACGAGCCTGTATCAAAAATTCTAAGTTGTGACCCGAGGTTGGCTTTGTGCACATTCGTGCAGCTCATTTTCCCAGCTCTCCCTTGTCCCTTCGTTTTGGTGAGTCATTTGAGGGCATGCATGTGAAGTCGTTCGAGCGGGTTAGGCGAGGGCGTCCATGTGAAGTCGTTCGGGCGGGTCGGGTGAGGGCGTCCATGTGAAGTCGTTCAGGTAGGTCGGGCGAGGGTACACCTGGGCAAACGAGCCCATATCAAAAAATGCTAAGTTGTGACCCGAGGTTGGCTTTATGCACGTTTGTGCAGCTTGTTTTCCCGGCTCTCCCTTGTCCCTTCATTTCAGTGAGTTGTTTGAGGGCGTGCATGTGAAACTCATTCGGGCGAGTTGGGTGAGGGTGTCCGTGTGAAGTTGTTCGGGCGGGTCAGGCGAGGGCGCGCTCGGGCGAACGAGCCCGTATCAAAAAATGCTAAGTTGTGACCCGAGGTTGGCTTTGTGCACGTACGTGTAGCTCGTTTGCCTAGCTCTCCCTTGTCCCTTTGTTTCGGTGAGTCATTTGAGGCCGTGCGTGTGAAAGTCATTTGGGTGGGTCAGGCGAGGGCATCCATGTGAGGTCGTTCAGGCGGGTCGAGCGAGGGTGACCATGTGATGTCGTTCGAGTGGGTCGAGCAAGGGAACGCCCGGGCGAACGAGCCCGTATCAAAAAATGCTAAGTTGTGACCCGAGGTTGGCTTTGTGCACGTTCGTGCAGCTCGTTTTCCTAGCTCTCCCTTGTCCCTTTGTTTCAGTGAGTCGTTTGAGGGCGTGTGTGTGAAACTCGTTCGGGCGGGTTGGGTGAGGGCGTCCATGTGAATTCGTTCGAGCGGGTCGGGTGAGGGCGTGCCTGGGCGAACGAGCCCGTATCAAAAAATGCTAAGTTGTGACCTGAGGTTGGCTTTGTGCCCGTTCATGCAACTCGTTTGCCCGGCTCTCCCTTGTCCCTTCATTTCGGTGTGTTGTTTGAGGGCGTGCATGTGAACTCGTTCAGGCGGGTCAGGCGAGGGCGTCCGTGTGAAGTCGTTCGGGCGGGTCGGGCGAGGGCACGCCCGAGCGAACGAGCACGTATCAAAAATGCTAAGTTGTGACCCGAGGTTGGCTTTGTGCACGTTCATGCATCTCGTTTGCTCAGCTCTCCCTTGTCACTTCATTTTGGTGAGTCGTTTGAGGGCATGCGTGTGAAACTCGTTCGAGCGGGTCGGGCGAGGGCGTCCGTGTGAAGTCGTTCGGGTGGGTTGGGTGAGGGCTTCTGTGTGAAGTCGTTCGGGCGGGTCAGGCGAGGGCACACCCAGGCAAACGAGCCCGTATCAAAAAATGCCAAGCTGTGACCCGAGGTTGGCTTTGTGCATGTTCGTGCAACTCGTTTTCTTGGCTCTCCTTTGTCCCTTCGTTTCGGTGAGTTGTTTGAGGGCGTGCGTGTGAAACTCGTTCGGGCGGGTCAGGCGAGGGTGTCTGTGTGAAGTCATTCGGGTGGGTCAGGCGAGGGTGTCCGTGTGAAGTCGTTCGGGCAGGTTGGGCGAGGGCGCACCCGGGCGAACGAGCCTGTATCAAAAAATGCTAAATTGTGACCCGAGGTTGGCTTTGTGCACGTTCGTGCATCTCGTTTTCCTGACTCTCCCTTATCCCTTCGTTTAAGTGAGTCGTTTGAGGGCGTGCATGTGGACTCGTTTAGGTGGGTCGGGCGAGGGTGTCCGTGTGAAGTCGTTCGGGCGGGTCGGGTGAGGGTGCGCCCGGGCGAATGAGCCCGTATCAAAAAATGCTAAGTTGTGACCCGAGGTTGGCTTTGTGCACATTCGTGTAGCTCGTTTGCCTGGCTCTCCCTTGTCCCTTCGTTTCGGTGTGTCGTTTGAGGGCGTGCGTGTGAAACACATTCGGATGGGTCGGGTAAGGGCGTCCGTGTGAAGTCGTTCGGGTGGGTCGGGCGAGGGCGTGCCCGGGCGAATGAGCCCGTATCAAAAAATGCTAAGTTGTGACCCGAGGTTGGCTTTGTGCACGTTCATTCAGCTCATTTCCACGGCTCTCCCTTGTCCCTTCATCTCGGTGAGTCATTTGAGGGCGTCGGTGTGAACTCGTTTGGAAGGGTCGGGTGAGGGTGTCCATGTGAAGTTGTTCAGGTGGGTCAGGCGAGGGCGTCCGTGTGAAGTCATTCGGGCGGGTCGGGCGAGGGCGCAGCCGGGCGAACGAGCCCGTATCAAAAAATACTAAGTTGTGACCCGAGGTTGGCTTTGTGCACGATCGTGCAGCTCGTTTGCCCGACTCTCCCTTGTCCCTTCATTTCAGTGAGTCGTTTGAGGGCGTGCGTGTGAAGTCGTTCAGGCGGGTCAGGCGAGGGCGTCCTTGTGAAGTCGTTCGGGTGGGTCGGGCGAGCGAACGAGCTCGTATCAAAAAATGCTAATTTGTGACCTGAGGTTGGCTTTTTGCATGTTCGTGCAGCTCGTTTGCCTGAATCTCCCTTGTCCCTTCGTTTCGGTGAGTCATTTGAGGGCGTGCGTGTGAACTTGATCGGGCGGGTCAGGCGAGGGCATCCATGTGAAGTCATTTTTGTGGGTTGGATGAGGGTGCGCCCCAGCGAACGAGCCCGTATCAAAAAATGCTAAGTTGTGACCCGAGGTTGGCTTTGTGCACGTTTGTTCAGCTCGTTTGCCGGGTTCTCCCTTGTCCCTTCGTTTCGGTGAGTCGTTTGAGGGCGTGCGTGTGAACGCATTCGGGCGGGTTGGGTGAGGGTGTCTGTGTGAAGTCTTTCAGGTGGGTCGGGCGAGGGCACGCCCAGGAAAATGGGCCTGTATCAAAAAATGCTAAGTTGTGACCCGAGGTTGGCTTTTTGCACGTTCGTTTAGCTTGTTTTCCTGGGTCTCCCTTGTCCCGTCATTTCGATGAGTCGTTTGAGGGTGTGTGTGTGGACTCGTTTGGGCGTGTAAATCCTTCGGTTGTTCGACACAGTTGGGCGTCAGGCAACCCAAGTGCGCGGATGAGCGAGTTGCGGTTGCGACAGTAGTGTGACCCGGTTATGCGACATAACATGCGATGAACCTGCGATACAATTGATATGCGATGGAGGTTTATACACTTGGTTGAGCGTGTACGATGTGACTTGTGATGGAGGCAAGCCGACACATGGTTGGTCATTTAAAGGGGTGTGTAAACGGAGGTTGGGTGGTCGGCTGGGCAGCCCCGTCCACACATTGCGATGGGTATATATTAGATGAGCGTTGGGACTCATTCGACATCATTCATTTGATCATACATATTCGCATGAGTTGAGTGCATAGTTAAGTGCGTAGGGACAAGAGGTGGTAAAGGCGCATAACTCATGCGCTCCTCTTAGTTTGGTTGCACGAATTGAAGGTCATACTTGTGTGAGGCAAAGGTGCGAGCGAGATGCGCCCGGTGGTCGGGTGAGGTGTGCATGGTGAACGTGTGGCACCCGAATTGTGCGACGACTTGGCGTGGCCGTCTTGGTGACTCAGGTGAGCGCCCACCGATCGTGCAAGTGTGCACGAAGACTTGTTGGAGTGTTGGTTTGTGGATGGAGGTGTGTCTCGGTGGGAGGCACCCGTGTGTGGTGACTTAGAGGTGTGCCCAAGTTGGGCAAACGACACGATGGTGCGACAGGGTGAATGAAGGATTGGTTAGTCATGCGGTGACCGTGCGGAGGTGCCGATGAGCTGGGCAACCGAGTTTGCCGATGTTGTGAAAATTTAGCTAAGTGTAAATTTGGGGTTTCCCAAGATTTAACTTGTGCATTGTAAAAATTGAAGATGATATAATATATTGTTGGGCAGACTCATATTGCAGGGAGTTTCCCCTCCCTTTATACTATTTCATTTCTCTTATATAATGTTGTTGATAATAAATGTGTATGGGTTTTCATTGGTATAAAGGCACACTAATAATACTTGGTAATGAAAAATAAACTAAGTATGGATGTTTAAGGCGTAGTCTACAATCGAAAGTATTGGTGAAAAGAAAACGGTCAGTAGTGTCGCACCTCACCGGCACGGTTGAAAGACCACCGTAGGCTTGGGGGCGTGACAGGGCGGGTCAGGCGAGGGCGTCTGTGTGAAGTCGTTTGGGCGGGTCGGGCGAGGGCGCACCCGGGCGAACGAGCCTATATAAAAAAATGCTAAGTTGTGACCCGAGTTTGGCTTTGTGCACGTTCGTGCAGCTCGTTTGCCCGACTCTCCCTTGTCCCTTCGTTCCAGTGAGTCGTTTAAGGGGGTACATGTGGACTCGTTCGGGCAGGTCGGGTGAGGGCGTCTGTGTGAAGTCGTTCGGGTGGGTCGGGTGAGGGCGCGCCCGGGCGAATGAGCCCGTATAAAAAAAATGCTAAGTTGTGACCCGAGGTTAGCTTTGTGCACGTTCGTGCAGCTTGTTTGCCCGGATCTCCCTTATCACTTCGTTTTGGTTGTTTGGGTGCCCATGTAAACTCATTCGGGCGGGTCGTTTTAGGGCGTGTGTGTCAACTCGTTCGGGCGGGTCGGGCGAGGGCGTCAGTGTGAACGTGTTTGAGCGAGTCGGGCGAGGGCGCACCCGGGCGAACGAGCCCGTATCAAAAAATGCTAAGTTGTGACCCGAGGTTGGCTTTGTGCATGTTCGTGCAGCTCGTTTGCTCAGCTCTCCCTTGTCACTTCATTTAGGTCATTTGGGCACCCATATAAACTCTTTCGGGCGGGTCGTTCGAGGGCATGTGTGTCAACTCGTTTGGGCAGGTCAGGCGAGGGCGTCCATGTGAACGCGGTTGGGTGGGTCGGGCGAGGGCGCACCTGGGCGAACGAGCCCATATCAAAAAATGCTAAGTTGTGACCCGAGGTTGGCTTTTTGCACGTTCGTGCAGCTCGTTTGACCAGCTCCTTTGTCGCTTCGTTTCAGTGAGTCGTTTGGGGGCGTGCGTGTGAAATCGTTCGAGTGGGTCAGGCGAGGGCGCGCCCGGGCGAACGAGCCCGTATCAAAAAATGCTAAGTTATGACCCGAGGTTCGCTTTGTGCACATTTGTGCAACTCGTTTGCCTGGCTCTCCCTTGTCCCATCGTTTCGGTGATCGGGCGAGGGCATTCGTGTCACTCATTCAGGCGGGTCGAGCGAGGGCACGCCCCTGCGAACGTGCACATATCAAAAAATGCTAAGTTGTGACCCGAGGTTGGCTTTGTCACACCCCCAAGCCTACAGTGGTCTTTGAACCATGTCGGCGAGGTGCGGAACCACCGAACACTTTCTTTTTAACAATACTCGTGCACATGGGCTATGCCTAATTCACTTTCTCCTACTTATTTTGTGATTCTCAACCAAGTATAATTAGTTATCCTTTATACCAATGAACACCCATACACATTCACTATCCAAAACATTATATAAGAGAAATGCAACAGTATAAAGGGAGGGGAAACTCCCTGCAATACGAGTCTGCCCAACAATGTATTATACAATCTTTCGTTTTTACAATGCACAAGTTAAATCTTGGGAAACCCCAAATTTACACTTAGCCAAATTTTCACAACATCAGCAAACTCGATTTCCCATCTCGTTGACACCTCCGCACAGTCGCCGCATGACTAACCAAACCTTCGTTCACCCCGTCACACCGTCGTGTCATTTACCCAACTTGGGCGCACCTCCAAGTCGCCACACACAGGCGCCTCCCACCGAGACACTCCAACAAGCCTTTGTGCACACTTGCACGATGGGCGGGTGCTCACCCGAGTCGCCAAGACACCCATGCCAAGTCGTCGCACAAATCGGCACTTGCATGTTCATCGTGCACGCCACAACCGACCACTGGGCACACCTTGCCCAACGCCTTCACCCACTCCAAGTGCATTCACCAACCATGCGACTAAACCAAGACTTAGCACATGAGATATGCGCTTTACCTCCTCTTTTTTCTGTGCACTTGAACTGCGCACTACTTGTGTGAAGCGATGATTGAATGAATGGTTTCCAAGTTCTCTAATGCACTTACATATATAGTCATCGTAACATGTGGGTGGGGCTACCCAACTGACCGCCCAACCTTCATGCGTACACCCCTTTGAATGCCCAATCTATATGTCGGCCTCCAACATTGTTGCCCAACGCTCCAAGGTGTATAAACTCCCAACGCTCTCATCATATGTGCACATATGCCTCAAGAGAACGTCACATCTTTGTCGCAAGTCTGTTGTACAAGTGTCGCATAACCGTCGTGCATCCCAACTCGCCTCTCGCCCGTGCATGTGCCCAGATTTCCCGATGCCCAAATGCATCGCACATCCGAGGATCTTACATCCTCCTCCACCTGAAATCGTTGTCGTCCTCGACAACATACCATCCTGGTAACCATCCACCAAGATCATCCATGATGTCGACTCCTCCGCATACTATAACCATCCCTGCAACATATGTAGAACCACTGTCTCCATCATGTCTCACCTCAGCAACCAACCATCACCAAGATAACCATACCAAGGTATGCACCCATCGGTATGTCATACATCGGAAGTCATCTCAATCCATGACCATCAACCATCATGTCACAATCTCCACATGCTGCTCCATCGTGGAAGGCTGGCCCCTCCATCTCAAGCTACATGCCCACTGCAACATATCGTGTCGACCTCATCATGTGTCATCCTCATGTGAACTGTTGCCATGATACTCCAACACAATGCTAACACATCTCTGTACAAGTCGGCTCCCATGTCTGAACTAGTCAGGTGATCAGTCCAACTATCACACTCAAACCATGAGAATGCGCATCCTCATGCCACCATCAGTCGTTTCTCAAAACATCCCTGTCACATCCTGAACTCGGTCAAGAATCCATCCATATAAGTAAACCATGCTCAGGTCCATGAAGTAGCCCTCATCTCATCTGCAACATGATGTCCATGATGTTTGGTGCCAATGTGCTGCATGAAATCAGCCACATCTATCCCAACATCATCCATATGTGTGCCTCCTCCATATGAAGAGACTTGTTTGGTCAATTTAGTGTTGTCTAAATTGCTATCATAAATTGTCAACCCGGGGCTCATACGCTGATGAAGTGAAGTGTACAATATATACTTAAGTAGCCTTTCCTATTTCTTTTTGTCGTTTTTAGTTTATGTCTAAATTATCTTCCTAATATGATGTGATGAAGTTATAAACAAGTGAGTGAATGTGTGTGTATGTGATGATTTCTAAATGCTTCTTAAATTCTAAAGAGAGAACTTGAATAATGACTTGAAATGGAATTAAAGCATCAAATGAAAACAAAGCATTAAACAAAAGACTAATGGCACTAGTCCAATACCTTTACTGCTGATAGAAATGAAAATGATATTTACATGAACTCTGC
Organism: Pinus taeda; assembly: GCA_000404065.3. Lineage (NCBI taxonomy): Eukaryota > Viridiplantae > Streptophyta > Pinopsida > Pinales > Pinaceae > Pinus > Pinus taeda. Next base: position 27,685 of record APFE031341685.1, read on the forward strand.
TGAAAGAAAAAACACTACTCTAGTAATCCAAAAATTAAATGACAAATCACACTACTTATTCTCCCTTAACATTCTGCCTTTAGCTGAATTAATCATGTGAAAAAGAAAAGTTAGGAATGAATTAACAATATGAGTCTAAAAACTAACAAATCAAGCTGCAGTTAGATAATGTTTTGGTCCCATAAAAGTTAGTGAATTATGATAAACAGAACCATTAAGAGATTAGCAACTTGACACAACTTGATAAAGTAAACCAAGTAAAGAAACTAGCTAAGTAAGTAACTAATGAAAATCACAGTAAAAAGTCAGCAGTTGAGATAAGACAACTTCATATGCCACTAGTACTGAAAAGAAGTAAAAGCACACTGTCCCGGGCTCCTAATCAAAGCTGTAAAAACACACTGATCAGTCATGAAGATTACAAAAATGTAAAGCAGCGTAATTCAAAACTGTACATTAATATACATGAATCAAATAAAGAAAATGAAATGCAGGAAAGTAAATTCAAAGGCTACTGTACAATGGTTGTAGCAGACAGGGGCCCTCCATCCACTTCAACCAATTAAAAGATCAGCTACATGGATAGAAACAAAACTGTCTTCTTCAAATTAAATCAACTCATAATAAACACAGTGGGAAGCGTAAAATGCTTTATAAAAAGGTCTTCAAAACAGAGTTTACAGCAGCAAAATATTAACTAAATCAGACTAACTATTCAGCGTGTGGAAACGCTTTATTTATAGCAAGAACATCAATTGTCCTGTGCGTAAACTAGGCTAACTAACAGCTAGGAAAAGGACACGTCCAGCAGCACCGAGCACGGATCTAAGGAACGGTCATTGTGGTTTAATAAATCTGGTGTTGGATTCTCGTCCCCTGCAATCTTCGTGGCTAAAGGAGAACCCAGCTGTGACTTACGTGCTCCAACCGAACACACAGAGTCGTGCCACCGTTTACAACCTTGCTGTTTGACCAGAGCTTCCTCCGCGTTGACCAGGGGTGTCGTCGGCCAGTTTGGCTGAGCTGATAGCACACGTACCATGTACACAGTCATACAAACTTGCCCATGTGGCTCTTTTCTCCGAAAGACACCTGGATCATATCAAACAAGAAAATAGCTGCAGAATCTGGGATCGGCTGCGGAATCAGAGATCGGCTGCGAAAACCTGTAATAGCTGCGGAATTGCAGCACTTGAACCAAAAATCTAAACCAACAGTCAACCATTAGCACAATTAGCAAATCATGTTAAAAAGTCCTATAATGCAATGAATTGAACAAGTTGATGAAGGAAATGATGGCAAAGGAAGGAAATGAGTATGAAAAGGCTGTTGGGAGGATGGGTAAATGAGTGCAGGTTTGAGGCCCAACATACCCCCACTGTGAAGGTGTTGCATGTCCTTATGCAACCAAAAATTGTCATGATTTCTCAGTTTATATGCTCAGATGCCGCTGCCAAGACATCCAATCTTCTCCTCTTTCTTATTACTGCCAAATTTACTCTTTTTGGTTTCATAACCAAACATCTAAACCTCAAGTTAATCAAGGCCCTGCTCAATTTCTTGCATTTCTTCTTCAACTTTCTATTCTTTTTCTGCCAAAGACCCAAGTGAAGCATTGTATTGTCATGGACCATTTTGTCCACTTTGCTTTGTT
>APFE031341692.1:0-23526 GCA_000404065.3 Pinus taeda
TAGTGTCTGGTTGGTTTGTTTGTCATTAGGTCTTCATTAGATTCTAGGAAGGTCTGTCTTGTCCGCAAGATCGACTCATTCCGCGTGACAAAATGGAGACTCCGGTGGGGACTTGATTGTTTTCCTCGTTTTTCTTTGACTTGAGAAACTTGCCTTTTTGTTTCTGTTTTTGGCTTGTTGTGTGTGGATTTGGGTAGACTTAGTGGATTTAGCTTTGTTTTTTATTTTTCATTACTTTGGTCGAAGTCCGCAGTCTGTACGTGTATCACAGTGTGTACCTGTACGCACTTTTACTTTGTGCACAGAGCGTACCCGCACATGTGTAAACTCTGAACCTGCGTACCCTGCTAAATTTTTGAAAATTTTGAATTTTGCTCTTTAAATTAGTTTTATTTTGTTTTTCTAGTGGTTATCCTCTGCCCATACCTGCATGTGACTGGTTGAAATCTTTCCTTGGTTTAATTTGATTATCATTAGGGTTTTTGGTCCTAGGAGTTTTGCTTGTTGGGTTTGTTTTTCGATTTGGTTGTGTAGTGGCTCTGAGCTTAGAGGCTGTAGGGACTTCAGATCACCTTAGTGTCTACCAGTCTTCTTATGAGTCTGACCATTTATGAAATCTCCCCTTGTTGAGGAATCTGCTTTGAGTTTTCTCTTTACAAAACTTCAAAAAGCTTGTGATTGAAAGTTTGGATTTTCATTTTCAAAAGGAAAACAAAATTGGTTGTTCTTGACTTATTTGTGATTGTGGACAAATTGGTCCTTGGTTTGCTTGTAACCAAGTAAAACATCCTCAAAAAGACATTTTGTGAGCTTTTACTTCAAATAGGTTTTCTTAGTTTGTAGATCTTAAGTTTGCTTTATTCAATAGTTTTCTCAAAGATTTGCTTTAGTTATAGTTTTAAATGTTTTTTAAAAAAATATATATGAAAGGTATCTTTTGGAAAAGTTTGTTTTTAGTAGCATTTGAATGTTTGAATGAAAAAGAGAAATTCTTGTGAAAATAATTAGTTGTCTCATTTTTTAGTGCATTTAAACGAATACTCTTCTTTTGATTTGATCGTTAAGAAAGATTTGTGTTTTTAAGTATTTGCATCTTCCAACTCTTTCCTAGCTAGAACTTCATTGAAGAGAAAAGATTAGTTAATCATCTTAAGTGCATTTTTGTAGTGATTTTGAGTCGAGTCTTTACACCATAAGTTTCATCTCCATCACCTTTTGACTTAATCAAAAACTACTAAAAATCACGCTTAAAATAAAATCAATCTAGCAAATTTTTTGTTTCTAGGGCTCCGATACACCAATATAGCTTAGGCTAGTATCTTGGAGTAGGGAGTAATTAACTCTCCAAGATAGTAAAACAAACAAGTAGCTTTATCTTGCGGTAGGAGAAATCAAATTGTTGCATCTATGCTCTGGGAAAGCTCCTCTTAAAGGAGAAGCACGAGATCGTGTCCGAACCAGTGTGGGAATCAATCCTTCCTCATTGGGAACGACGCCAGATATTCACGTATTACAAACGATAAACCTCGGATTAACCATTGTCGAGGAGCCTGGGGTCACTTGTTGGTAAACCTTGGTTTATGTCAAGGAGCCTTCAAGGGGATTGAGCTTGTTACTCTACCCTTGTGTGCGTATCGGATCGTAGACTGTTCCTCGAGGTATATTATTTTTTGTTGGTAACCATAGTGACCATATACTATAGGACTCTTGCTAAGGTGACGGTGGCGGGAAGATCCCATTGTGCCTGGAGCAGACGTCGGATAGACTCACTTGGATTTTCTGGGGGGTTCTCTTCACTCGAGACGGTTTAGTGGAGAAACTTGTGCCAGTCTATTCATTAAGCAAGTTGCCGGGGTAACTGTTCCAACCGCTATTTCTGTATTTAACTTTGTGATGTTGGATTTCATCACCAACTAGTGTTTTCGGTACGCAAGGTTACTGTTTTTGTGTGATTTGATCTCTTAGATTCTTTAGGCGTGTGATTCAATTTGTTTGGTTCTTCAGAGGCTTTAGGTGGTTTTCATTGAGATTTTACTTTGTTTTCGTGTGAAGTAGTTAAAAAGTAAAAAAAGGCGCAAGTTCATTCTAAAAAACTCACTTTGGGTTAGTTCTAGATGTTTCTAGAATTAATTTTGATGTGGATTGTTCGCTCCAAGGTGGTTCATGCATCCCAAAAGAGAAGGAGCTAATCGCTTGATAGGAGGAGATATCCCTTTTCAGGAGGGCTTTATCCCTTTGAAGCAGGACCTAGTGACTACCATCCATTGCACTATAAATTAAGGCATTGGGCCAGTTGCTGGAGAGGTTAGAAGCTGAACATTTTTTAGGGTAAATGCTGATGGAATTGGGATTTCCTAGTTAAACTTGAGAGGAGAGATCACATACCTTTTGGTTTCATTGGGAAGTGAGTGAAACTTGTCAAAGTAGAGGAGACTTCTTGTCGGACCATGGGAGGAGCTTGTACAGCATCAAGGCATAGGTTGTAAAGTTCTTCTTTCATTTGAATTAATACAATCAGATTCATTTTTCTCAACAAATTGTGTTATGTGGTTTGTTTCATACTCTCCTTGATCATTATGATAAATATGCTTTATGATATTGGCTTTTTAGGTGCTATTTAATTTGTTTGCTTGTTTGTGTTTGCAGATTTACACTTCAAGGAAGCTCATTTGGAGCAAGGGAGCGAGGCTTCCACAAACTTGCATTGGACCCAAGGTAGGCCTAAAACACTTGTTTGCCTTTGTTTTTAATTGCATATTTAGAGAAAGATAGTTTTTGATTGGCTTGCTTGTCACTAGATATCTTTAGATACTAGGAAGGTCGATCTTGTCTGCAACCTCGACTCATAGGGTGTGACAAAATGGCGACTCCACTGAGGACTTGATTGTTTTCCTTGTTTTTATTTTGACCTGAGAAACTTGTCTTTTTGTTTATGTTTTTGGCTTGTTGTGTGTGGAATTGGGTGGATTTAGTGGATCTAGGATTGTTTTTTCTTTTCATAACTTTAGGAGAAGCCCGCACCCTATGGTTGTATCACAGTGCATACTTATACGCATGTTTACTTTGCACATAGAGCGTGCACTCACCTATGTAAACTCTGAACCTGCAAACACTGCTAAAATTTTGAAAAACTTAAATTTTACTCTTTCAATTAGTTTCATTTTGGTTTAGATGTTGTTATCCTCTGCCCAGACCTGCATGTGACTTGTTAAAAGCTTTCATTGGTTTAATTTCATTGGTGTGAGGGTTTTAGGTGAAATTCCTAGAAGTTTTGGTTGCGAGTCTTGATTTTCATTTTGGTCGTGTAGTAGCCCAGAGCTTAGAAGCGTAGAAGCCTCAGATTACCTTGGTTTTTACTGGTCTTCTTATGAGTCTAACCATTTGCAAAATCAACCTTTGTTGAGGAATCCATCTTGTGTTTTCTCTTTGCGAAACTTCAAAAAATCTTGTGTTAAGAGTTTGGATTTCACTTTTACAAAAGAAAACAAAAAAATTACTTGTTTTTTGACTGATTCGTGATTCTAGACAAGTTAGTCCTTGATTTGCTTATTGCCAACTAAAACATCCTTAAAAACAAAAAATCTTGTAAGCTTTTACTTCAAGTAGGTTTTTATAGCTTGTAGATCTTAAGATTTTCTTTATTCGTAGTTTTCTCAAGATTTTCTTTAGTCATAGTTTTGAAGTTTTTAGAAAAATCCAAAAACCGCCTTTGAAAAAGTTTGTTTTGTTAGCATTTGAGCATTTGAAAGAAAAGGGAAATTTTTGTGAAAATAACTAGTTGTCTCATTTTGAGTGCATTGGAACAAAAACTCTTCTTTTAATTTGTTTGTTAAGAAATATTTGTGTTTACACGCATTTTCATTCTCCAACTCTTTCCTAGCTATAATTTCATTGAAGAGAAAAGATTGTTTAATCATCTTAAGTGCATCTTTTTAGTGATTTTGAGTCGAATCTTCACACCACGAGTTTCATCTCCGCACCTCTTGACTTAATCAAAAACCAATAAAAATAACACTTAAAGTAAAATCAATCTAGAAATCTTTTATTTCTAGGGCTCTATTACACCAACATAGCTTAGGCTAGTGTCTTGGAGTAGGGAGTACTTAACTCTCCAAGACAGTAAAACAAACAAGTAGCTGTATCTTCCAGTAGGAGAGAAATCCAATTGTTGCATCTATGCTCTGGGAAAGCTCCTCTTAAAGGAGAAGAACGAGATCGTGTCTAAACCAGTGTGGGAATCAATCCTTCCTCATTGGGAACGATGCTAGATATTCACGTATTAAAAACGGTAAACCTCAGATTAACCATTGTCGAGGAGCCCGGGGTCACTTGTTGGTAAACCTTGGTTTATGTCAAGGAGCCTTCAAGGGGATTGAGCTTGTTACTCTGCCCTTGCGTGCGTATCGGATCGTAGACTGTTCCCCGAGGTATATTTTTTTTTGTTGGTAACCATAGTGACCATATACTATAGGACTCTTGCTAAGGTGACGGTGGCGGGAAGATCCCATTGTGCCTGGAGCAGACGTCGGATAGACTCACCTGGATTTCCTGGGGGGTTCTCTTCACTCGAGACGGTTTAGTGGAGAAACTTGTGCCAGTCTATTCATTAAGCAAGTTGTCGGGGTAACTGTTCCAACTGCTATTTCTGTATTTAACTCTGTGATGTTGGATTTCATCACCAACTAGTGTTTTCGGTACGCAAGGTTACTGTTTTTGTGTGATTTGATCTCTTAGATTCTTTAGGCGTGTGATTCAATTTGTTTGGTTCTTCATAGGCTTTAGGTGGTTTTCATTGAGATTTTACTTTGTTTTCGTGTGAAGTAGTTAAAAGCTTTTAACCATGGCTGAATTACTGAGTAAGTCCCGTAGACTTCAGGGCCAACCTCCTGAGTTTTCACCAAGTCAGCCTGAAGGGCTACGGGCCCTGGTAACTCCTAAAGATACTAGAAGTGGGTCACCTAAAAGAGTAGAATTTTCTTTGGTAGGATATCTTTATTTTTCACCGTTAATAGCAGATTATAGTACGCAGCCTGTATCTGTTTTAGAAGTTACTGGTAGTGTTTCATCTACTAGTGATATAGGTGAAGAACCTGAAATATCTGAACCCAAATCTGAAATTGTTGCTACTCCAATTTTGGGGTTTGCCTCTCCAGCTTCTAGTGGTCCTAGTTCACCTAGGGTAGAAAGAATAATTACCCAAAATCCTCCTTCTAGACTTATAGCTATTGAAGAACTTGTTATTCCGGCAAAAGAAGATGACATCCCTATTATAGAAGATCGACCTGTTTTATACCTTAGGGAGCGTGAATTAATCTTTTACATTCCAACTAGGAGCAGTGCTTGGTATCTTTCATTGACTAACTTTTTGGAAAACCCAAGACTAAGTTTTTCACCACCTCGTATTTCTTATCACCCAAGACCTAGAGGTTACTATCCTCCGTTAAATATGTCAAAGCAGTCGTCCATGTTTTCTCAATCTCCAGAAGCCTTTTTCTACGACGGTCCTTCTATTCTCGCTGGGTATCAGTCCATTTCTGGTACTTTTTCGAGAGTATCTCTTCGACCTATTGAACAAGGTTTATTAAATGGAAATAATAGTACTAAACCATTGATTGTAGAAGATATTCTCATGATGTCAGGTTCTATTCCAGTTCTCAATCTCAAGGTGGCCAATCACCGCCTGGGGGGCAACCTCAAGGTACTCAGTTTGTTCCTGGGTGGCAACATCAAGGTACTCAGTTTGCGCCTGGGGGGCAACCTCAAGGACAGTACATACCTATGGGACAATACATTCCTTAAGGTCAACCCAGAATCAATATGTACCTCAAGGTCAACCTCAGTATCAATATGTACCTCAATGTCAACCTCAATATCAATATGTACCTCAAGGTCAACCCCAGTATCGATATGTACCTAAAGGTCAACCCCAGTATTAGTACCTGCCTCAGGGTTATCAACTCCAAGGTCAGTACCCAACCTAAGGTTACCAACCACCTTCTGGTCAATCATATTATCAACCCTACCCTCAAGCTGGTTATGGTCCTCAATATCCTCAACCTGTTATGGGTCCATACCCCGGAACGAATTTAGTGTGGATCCATCTCAATCCCAATAGGTATTGCAACCGAATGTGCAGTTGTCATCTCAAACTCGACAACCTTTGGTTTTTGGTTCATCCCAACAACCTGTCCAGTCTACTGTTCAAACTTCTGCACCCTCTGTAGTTTCTCAGTCTGGGCCTAGTACACCTCGTACTCTGCCTCAAACGTCTGCTACAACTACTACAACATCTGTTGCATATACCCCACCTTCTTCTAGAGTATCGACAGCTCTGGTTTCTACTGTCCCTGTATCTACTCCTCAGACATCTTTACCTCAGTCTGGACCCACGGTCCACACTTCGGTTCAGATGCTTGTAGGGCAACCAGGTTTAAGTATGGTTGTCACCAGTCAACCTCTGTTTATTTAAAAACCGTACCAAGGACAGTACCAATACGGTCCTGCTACGCAGCAACCAGTCTATCAGTATCAACCGTACCATGGGTATACATATCAACAACCTCAGCAACCCCAATATGGTCCAGTTAATCCTGGTTTTCCAAAAGGACAGAATATCCCAAATGTAATTCCAATTCCTAGTTATCCTAGATATCCTCCTCCTGGGGCTGATCTGTAGACCCAGAGTTTTAGGGACCCTAATCATCAGTTACCGTTCATCGTAACTTTGGACTTGCCTGACTTGATGATGCGCCTTATGAACGATCAAATTAACTGTCTTCAGTATTGGCCGCCAATGCTGCATATGTTGCCCAGTGATATTCCTAAGTTCGAACATAAGCCAGGAGAGGACCCGTCAAACCATGTGATGACTTATCACCTCTTGTGTGCGTCTAATTCCATTTCAGATGATTCAATTCATTTACGACTTTTCCAGCGCACTCTAATTAGTCTTGTGGCCAAGTGGTACATCGAGTTACTGCAGCCACTTTTTATAACTTTAGTTAGTTAGCTACTTTGTTTTTAACTCATTTTTAGTTTCCAGTCAGATATGACAATGGCATGGAATTATTAACTTCATTAAAATAGTCAACATTCACTTACATTTCAGATCATATTCATGAATGGTGACATCGACGGCGTTTAGTGAAAGTTTTTATCCCGGATCAGATCTTAGCTGAATGGTTTGTAAAATCTTTACTACCCAAAATTACTGAGGATGTGGCTAAGGCCAGAGTTGTTACTGAGGAGCAAGTAATTGCTTGAGCACAATACCTTGACTTAGTTCATACTTAGTCCAGTACGTTACACAAGAAAATCCACGATCTACCCAAAAAAAATCAAACCACTGCAGCTCCTTCAGGGTCTCATGCCGCTGATGGCATGATTGGTACAGTAAATTCCAAAAGTAAGAAGAAGTATTTGAAGAATTCTTCCCCTATCATAACCTTGCCAGATTCCCCGATAGGAGATTCTTCCGCAGAACTTTCCGCTGATATTCATGTTGTATAGTCATCTACAGCTAAATCAAAAACCAGTGGTAAGAAGAAAGGGAAGAAGAAGAATAAAACAGATAAGAATTCGAAAGAGAAACTAGAAAACGCGGAATCAACTGATGAAAAACGAAAACCTTGTTATCCGTGCCTCATTTGTGATGAAGAACATTTTACAAGAGACTGCCCTCATCATGCAGAGGTTGCAAAAATTGTCAAAAGTTCCCGAACACCTGCTGTTTTGAAGGATCATTTTCCAAATCAAGACAGTAAGATGATAGGTTCTTCCTCCAGTGCTAATGAAGAACCCATATTGATGATGTCCCATGTTAGGATTGCGACTCAATCGCAAGATTATGGAAGTAAAAGTCCTCTTGATGGTAATGAAGCAGAATCTTCTCATTCGAATCCATCAACCTCAGCTCCCGGTTCTGATCCACTACAGATCGAGAAACCTAATCCAGAATTAGTAATCAAACCGCCCACCCAGGGTGTACTTCGAAAGTCTGCTTTCAATCCACATGCGTGAGCGGCTTAGAACTATAACATTGTTGAGGATTTAGCTGTTTCACCGTCAATAATGTCGGCTTTGGAAGTGCTGCAATCATGTCCAGCACAGCGTAAATTACTTTTGTTGGCTATAGGAGCTGTTGACGTTCGGACCCGAGCCTGATAATATTCGATATAGAAAATAGTGCACTGCGCTTACCTCATCAAATGGCTATCCAGATTCCAGTGATAGTCAAAAACAGACCTGTTCATGGGACTGTGATTGATGAGGGAGCTTCCACGTGTATTATGTCGATACAATGTTGGAGATTTCTTGGTTCTCCTTCACTAGATCAATCCCCGACAATTCTAAAGGCCTTTGATGGCCGTGGGTTTCATCCTTTTGGCATTCTACAGGATTTACCTATAGGGGTTGAAGGTAAAACCGTTAATCTAGATGTGGAGGTGGTTGATGCCCCTCTAGATTACAACCTTCTCTTGGGTTGTAGTTGGTCTTACACTATGACAATTGTCGTTTCATTGGTCTTTCAGCTCATAAAGTTCCCTCATAATGGAAAGATCATACCCTTATACCAAATGTCTTACTTTTCATCCGACCTAGCCTCTCCTGAGAGAATTCATCATGTTGGTAAAGCGATGATCCCATATAAGGATGTTGGAGTAGGACTAGTTAAAGATTCCAGTTTACTGGGCACTTTTCCTTTTCCTCCTATCAACACACCATCTTCTACTGCAACTATTCATATGATTTCATCAGATACCATTTTTAATCATGATCTTTGGGGCATACCTTCTGAATCTGAGATAGACTCATTTGGTACTCTTATGCCTTTTAGTCCGTATGAACTTGCGTATCAGATCGTGCAGTCGTTTTCCGACACAACATCAACCCAAATCGACTTAATGAGTGTGGTCCATGAGGAATCACTTTCGACATCAAACTCAGATGTAATAACATTTTATGAACTTGTTCAAATTGATGAGAAAATTCATGAAATCCTATGCGTCGATGAGTTACCATGGGAAGATCTTCATCAAAGATCTTCGTTTTTACCCGAGGGAGATCGTTTTGAAAATGATTTTTCATTAATTTTTACAACTGAATATGTTAAGGATGGTCAGAATCCAATGAAATGTCCTGATTCCGAGTTAAACTTGGGAAATATTTCTCAAACTATTCTCCTTGACATTTCAGTTAAGCCTGGAATTGTTGAAAACGTTCATATAGGTGCCTCTTGTACAAAAGATGAAATTCAAACATATAAGGCCCTATTTCAAGAATTCTGCGACATGTTTGCCTGTTCATATGAGGAAATGCCAGGAATTGGCCCCACAATTGTAGTTCATGAAATCAAAACTTACCCGGATGCTAAACCCTTCCGGCAAAATTTGCATCAGATTCACCCAAGAAAAGCTGTTGTGATTAAAGCAGAAGTTGAAAAATTACTCAAAGCAGGTTTCATTTATCTGATCCCGTTAACAGATTGGGTATCGAATATTGTTCCTGTTAACAAAAAAAAAGGGACAATAAGAATATGTATCGACTATAGGGACATTAATCGAGCTTGTCCAAAGGATAATTACCCCACTCCCTATATCGATCAAATCATTGATGATTGTGCCGGCAGTGAGATTTTCTCCTTCGTGGATGGTTTTTCCGAATACAATCAAATCAATATTCTACCTACTGATCAACCAAAAACGACACTCATTTGTCCACGGGTGACTTTTGCTTATTGCAAATTACCTTTTGGGCTCAAGAACGTCGGGGCAACTTTTCAACTGGCCATGTCTTATGCTTTTCATGATATCAAGCACATTGTGCAACCCAATCTCGATGACTTGCCTACTCATTCATTACATCGAGTTGATCATCTCGTCCATTTAAGATCAATCTTTAAGAGATGTAGGCATTATTGGATTAGATTGAACCCCCACAAGTGTGTTTTCTGTATTGAAACGGGTCGATTACTGGGGTTTTTTGTTTTGAAAGATGGTATTCGCGTCGATCCCTCGAAGGTTGAAGCCATTATCAAATTGCCTCCTCCTTCGAGTCTTCGCCAACTCCAAAGTTTGCGAGGGAAAGCAAACTTTTTACGTCGATTCATCCCTAACTATGCTAAGATCACAAAGGGTTTTACCCGATTGTTGAAGTAGAATACTTCATTCTTTTGGGACGAGATAGCTGAGAAATCTTTTGATGCACTAAAACACGCGTTGACCCATGCACCGTTGTTGCATCCTACCAACTACAACTAGGATTACTTCTTGTATCTCGCCGCCTCCCATTCTACCATCAGAATGGTGTTAGTTCAGGAAGATGAATTCGGTACTGAACATGTGATATATTACCTTAGTCGAATGCTAAATCAAACTAAGCTAAAATACTCACATGTAGAGAAATTGGCATTGGCAGCTGTTCAAGCTGTCGAACATTTTCGTCATTACATTTTACTACGTAAGACTACAGTTATTTCTTATTGCAACCCTATGATCTATATTTTGACCAAGCAATTGCTGGGGGGCAAGTACTCCAAATGGATTGTCATCCTGCAGGAGTTCGACTTGGAGTTTGAAAAGTCTAAGTCAAAGAAATCTTTCATTTTTGCGGAATTAATGTGTGACTTCCCCCATGCTGACATAGAAACTGTGGCGGAAGAGCCCATTGTGGACGAATCCTTGTTTCTAATCAACACTTTAGATTCGTGGTACAGGGTTATCATTGTTTATCTCCAAACACAATCCTTTCGGCCAGATATTTCACGATTGGAACGTCGAAAAATACGATTCCAGTCCTAATAATTCAAAATTATTGGAGATACTTTTTATCGTCGTGGGGCAGACTCTATTTTTTAACGTTGTTTGACTCATGAGGAAGCTGAAAGGGTCCTAAATGACTGTCACTCTGGAGCGTGCGGCAGTCATATGTCAGGGTATGCCACAGCCCAAAAGATATTGCGTGCTGGCTATTTCTGGTTGTCTATGTTTAAAGATTGTATTATTGTGGTCCGAAAATGCCACAACTGCCAAATTTTGGTCGAAAGATGCACGCTCCACCTACTCCTCTTCACCCTATAATTGTTGTTGGTCCTTTTGCCAAATGGGCTATCGATTTTATTACATGTAACCCTCACTCGGCCGGGGGGCATGCATATATTATCCTTGCGATAGATTATTTTACCAAGTGGGCCGAGGCGATGCCTACATTTGAGGCAAATGGAAAAACAGCTGTGATTTTCGTATTCAATCATATAATTGCTAGGTTTTTTGTTCCACAAGCGATTATCACTGATCATGGGCGTCATTTTCGAAACGTTATGATGACTGAACTTACATGCCAGCTTGGCTTGCGTCACGACAGTTCAACTCCTTATTATCCACAAGGTAATGGCCTGGTTGAAGCCATCAACAAAGTTCTAGTCATCATGATCTGACGAATCATTGGGATTCATCCGTCGAATTGGCATAACATGTTATCTTCAGCGCTTTGGGCGTATCGAACCTTAGTAAAAACGTCTATAGGTTTCACTATTTTCCAACTAGTTTATGGTTTGGAAGTTGTGTTACCTATTGAGTGCGAAATCCTGTCATTGCAAATGGTCATCGAGTTACTTCCAGCCACTTCCGAAGAGGAAAGACGTTTGTTATACTTGGCTCAGCTAGATGAGAATCGACGCGATGTTGCATTAGTGATCGAATCTCATGCAAAATGTATTAAAGCTCAGTATGATTGAAATGTGACCCCTCGAAATTTTTCGGAAGGAGATCTCGTCTTATTGTACGATCAGGCAAATGATAAATTAGGCTTTGGAAAACTCGTGCCTATGTGGCATGGTCCCTATATTGTCAAGCGAAAGCTAGCAAAAGGGGCCTATGAATTGGTAGACTTTGACGAGGTCTCTTTAGGTAAACCCAGAAATGGTCTTTACCTGAAGAGGTATTATGCTTAAAATGAGTGTGAAGATTTTTTAGTTAGGTTAGTTTTCCTTTTAGCTAGTGTGTTTTAGATTAAAAAGTGTGCTTAGCTTAAAGAGAGTTTTTTGTCATTATTCCTGCTTATCTTGGTTTTACTCTTGATGTCGCAGATGTCGATGCCTCTCCAAACATACATTGGTTTCACTGATGGTGCTTGTCATAGTACACAGAATATTTCTTCCGCAGCTTGGGTTATCTATTCACCCTCTGACAAGTTGGTATCTATGCATGGGGTAAGCCTCGGTCAAACATTAAAGAACATTTCATAATATAGTGCAGTGATTGAGTTATTATTTGAACCTATTTCATTTGGGATTCGGAGTTTGATAGTGAGGTTAGATTCTGAACTCGTTGTATTACAGCTTAATAGAGTATACATGATTAGAAATCTAGTTTTATTGAGATTATTTTTGAGAGTGCGTCTCTTGGAACGTGAATTTGACTATATTGAATATTCCAAGATCTTCAAATACATTAGCAGATGCAATTGCTTCTCAAATGTTAAATAAACATGTGCAATAATCATACAAGTAAATTTAAAGACATTCCATAACATGTTTAACAAGATAAGCTGGTAATAATGATATCATATAATATAGGAGTGTGTCAAAATATACATCGTCCTCGATCATAGGTTGAAAAACACCTTATGATCGACAAAAATGATAAGTACAAAAATAAAAAATGTCATATGTGACTACAATAGGCGATCATCCCATCACTGGTGATGATCTCGATACGAAACCACTGCACGGGCCACCTTACAAAGGAACCTCCTAAAAGGTCGTCGGACCCCAATCACATAGTGCTGAAGTCGACGAGGGATGTCATCTATGCTGGTCTCTGGAATGTCCCCTGTCAGGCGCTCTAGATGGCTCTCCAACTCGGCCAAAGTCTCTACTAATTCATCCTGTGGGGCTAGGGCTGGTGCAACTGGTTGTTTCCTCACGTAAGGCCCACATCTACATTTGAAACTTTTAATATCAGTTTTGGGACGAGATAAAAACAAACAAAAAATTAAATTAGGAAAATGTTGAAAATAATTTTACCTGAGTCATCCCATTTCTCTCCTGGCGGAAGAGCCATGTCTAGGTCCCCACGAAAATCAACCCCAGCATAAGGAAAGTCCTAGATAGAAAAAATCTTGTTGTCCAACCATTGGAAATACTCAGCTTTGAACCGAACGACCTTGGTCCCCTCATAAGGATGATGGACCATAACTGCAACCCATCACATCAGTTTGGACTCTCGAGGAAGCCCAGCTCCAACAGTAAGGTGTTGCAGGATCAACATCGGAACCCTCTCTAGACCAAAACTCACAACTATAGCACCATACCCAAAAGTCTTTAGTTGTCCGTTTTTGGCCCTGGTTAGTTGGCCCTTCACATTAGCCAACACAGCATCGCACCAGTTGAAAATGGTGCCTCGAAAGCAATCAACTGCCATCCGCATCTGGGATCCGATGGCTATGTGTAGCGTTGCACTACCGCAGAGTATGGTAACTGTAAATCCAATAACCATGAGTTCAGGATGGGATACGGTTTTGATATCTATCCCTTTTTCACGGTTCTGGACGTTGCAATGCTCTAGCCAGAGGCTCTCGACAGACTGGCCACCTGCCCTGGCCCTGAATAGAGTCAAATGTTCACCCCTTCTGGGCAAGCCAGTCAAAAAATATATATCTGCTGGCTCGATTTCGAGCTGGTGCCCACCAATAAAGAAGCACTGGTCCTGTATACTCCATCTATCAACTAGCCACTGCAAAAAGTCCACCTGGGCCCTCATGCCAGGTATGGCCCAGAATTTGTATAAGCTACATGCCTTCAATGCATCAATTGAAGGTTAATGATTCATCGCGGTGAGGTCCACATCCTCATGCTCCCATTCTCGCCAATCAAGCATGATGTTTATCCTACATCCAAGTAAAAAGGAAAATTAGAATGCATAAAATTGATTTCTTTGGGTAATTTTTGAGTTACTTAGGTTTTTACAAACCTTTGCGCGGGGTAAGCACCCCTTTGTTAGGGACAGTGCGTGAGGTCCACACCTTGCCTTCACGACAGGTGCGTACCCCTGACTTTTTTCCCATTGCAAAAAAGTCGAGGTACGTGGGTCCTCTGTGGTAAACCCGCGGACCCCCGCGCGTAGATTTTGAAACCTAAAAATAAAAATAAACCCCTAAAAAACAATTTCAAACGGATAGAAATGAAGATTAGGATGATGTGGATTACCTGGAGGAGATGACATTCTATTCCAACGGATGAATTTTCCACAATCTTCACAGGAAGTTTCTGGTCAAAAGCCCTTTTCTCTCACCCAAATCTCAAATGGTAAAAATGAATGGTAAAAAGTCATTTTTATAAGTTTTTTGAGTAAATAAATTCTAAATTTGTTTATGTTTCACTTTAAAAAGGTGTTTTTTTGCGACATTTTTATCCATTTTTAAACAGGTATGAATAATGTTTGAGTTTTTGTTCATGATAATGGATTTTTCAGGCGAAATCGGTCATTTTCAACGAAAAAACATTAGAGTCACCTTTAAGCTCTTTTCTGACTCCTAAAACATGAAAAGGTTCCCGAGTTTTTCTTTTTAAGATCGTTAAAACGAAACTAAAAATATGGTCCTCTTACAGCCCTTTTCTGACCGTAAAAACATGAAAATATTGCCGGGTTTTTGTCATTTCAAATTCGATATTGGTCATAAAACGACGTGTCGTTGATCGTTTTTTTACTTTTTCAGATTAGAGGCACTAATTATGAAAAGTACTCCTTGGTCATAAAATATCAAGCGGTTCTCTCAAGTATTATTTTATACCTTTTCGGGCTTGGGAGACACAAATTTACGAAAAAGGTCAACCTTGGAGTCTTCTTAAGTTTTTTTAGACTCTCTAAAATTGAAAAACGCCGAGTTTCTCCTATACTGGACTCGTTAAATTTCGACAGTAAAGGACCTGTTCAATTACAAATAGGAACGGACCACTCCTTCTTAAGGTTCAAATTTAAACTAAGTTGGACTCGTCCAAAGGATGAGCTTATAATCAAGCACATGTTATCCTCCTCAAACTTGTAAAAAATAAAGAGGTACTTGCCAGAAATGGTGGGGGAAAAGAGAGAAAAATGAGCCTGTTTGTCATACTTTGTAACCACTCTTGAACACGACACTGTCATTCACCTGGTTTGGGAAATTCTTTTCCTAACAGTTGATCGAACCACATTGAAAGTCTTCAGCCAGTTTTTGGGTATTAACTTTGGGTCAATTGTCACCAAACCATCTGTTGTGTCGTTATGTGTTCAAGAGGTCAATGCAAATAAGTCATTCATCTACAAAATATCTCTCATCCATCTTAACCATCCCTGAGTCAGTCCTTGCAACTAAATTTCTTCAAACTTGATCTATGATTTCGTGTTGTGGGCTTGTCTACGACGGATCGCTTTCTATCGACTTCAGCTCTTTATCTAAAAAGATGATCTAGAAATCGCCAGTACCTTGGGATTTGCATGCTACAATGGCAGGTCTCCCGCCTTCGATGATAGGTTGCATCAGTGACATGTTCGACATCGACACATATAATCACATCTCATGGACTATACTGAGTACTTTGAGAGCCATTGTAATTATTGGTGGTTTCTCTCGCACTTGTTAACAATTTACATCATCAACTGGTAATCAAGTGGTTTCTACCATGTTCGACTTCGAGACATTCATTCGCATGGATAGAATCGTACACATGGTAATTACATTCTTCAAAATTTTTAATCTTTTTCGTAACTTTCACATCAATGATGAATTTAATGTTTTCCCTGCACAAGCTGTAAAGCCAGCAGAAAGACCCAAAGAGTACTGCCCTAAATTTGTCAGTGAGTTTGGGGAGTTTTATCTTTATTGAGATTCTAAAATTTATATGATGATTCAAATGCAATAATAGCCGGTATGATAGTAACAAAAATATGTTATATTTTTGTTTGTATTTTTGTATTAAAGCATCATAAATATTAAAAATTTAGTTTTCTTCATGTGGATCACACAGAAGGAAGGAATATTCTGACTCTGCTAACAAAGTACTGATTGATGATCACTTTCAAAGTTGTATAAACTATATTGCCCAGAGATTATATTTGTTTATCCCATTATTAGAAAATCTGTTGTAAACAATGAATTTCCTTCTTCTGAGAACATCACGTCCATGAATATTACTGCTGCAAAAACATTCTTTGTGGGATTGATTAAGATGTTCATTTTTGTGATCATGACACAGATCAAACTGTAAGGTGGGGAGGGGAATTTAAGGAAGAGTTCATTAATTTACAGACAAATCCAACTTGTTTAGCTGAAACTTTTATGGAGGGGCGGTTTAGAAGAGAATTTCAAGTGAAACCATGATGCCCAACAAATTTTCATGTAGAAAAGTTGTCTTGTCCTGAAAAAGATGGAGGAACGAAGACAGTGTTAACAGGAATGACGAATGTAGCCCACCGATGCATGTGAATGTCTGGCATGACTATTGACAAGACATTAATTCTGGGGGACCGAGGCTGATATTTCTACTTCCATCATCTGTAGATCTGCTACTTCCAGTGATTGTGCAATTATACTTAAAAGTTCTGATGGTCACCAATCGATTTGTAACACGAAGCAGGAAGCATTAATTTTTATCAGATGGAACATGGGTCGATTTATACTCTCAAATTCATACTCCATGTATTGGGCACTGGACTTTGCAGAACTGGAGTTTACGCTGTTACTTATCAACGAAAGTTAAGTCCAGCCATTGATGATGTACCTGTATAACCGAGATCTAAACTACCTTGACTTTGTTATACAGCGGATAGATTCCACTTCACATTAAATGTAACCTGAATTTATACCAAAAAGCTATAGGGATTTACAGATTTATAGAGATTTATTTTAATAGGTTGTATCTATTTTTTCAATATATATTTTAGGATTTATTTTATTACCATAAGGTTTTAGAATTTTATGAAGGTATATTTAGATGATCAGAAGCTTAATCATTTTATGTTGGTATATTTAAATGATGAGAAAATGAAGAGAAGTAAAATATTTTATTAAAATAAAAATTGAAATTAAGTATAAGAAAGTTGAATTTATTTGTTGATTAGTTATCTTTTATTAATGAAATTAATATTTTCTTAATTAAAATTAGTTTAGGTTAAGAAAATTGTTATTCTAATAATATAACAGGTCATCTTTCTGTTATAATGTATTAGATAAATAATGACATATCAGATTCAAATAAAAAAGATTCATTATATAAAATTTAACATAAATAAATCATTCAAAATTATAAAGTATTTAGTAATATAAAGAATTAGTAAGAGATAAAACTATGATGTAGATTTGATGAATATAGATAGATATAATTATCTAACTTTTAATGCTTTTTATTTTGTTTAAAATTTTGTAATGATGTGTTATTTTTATTTTTAAGTTAAAAGATTAATTTTATTTTTGTAATGATGTGTGTTATTTTTATTTTCGTGTAACCTCTCATACAAACACTTGGCCTTTTTAAAGAATTCAGTCCTGAAAAATGGTTACAACAAAATGACCGAGGAAAGTAAATACATATGTGATCTAGACTAATTTGAGCTAACCTAAATCCCCATGATCACTTCATCCACACCATATCTGAACTTCTCCATTTGTGACACCAATCTTTGGACTAAGAAAACTAACACCATGCTCACGAACAAGACAAGTTATCTACCGGATGTCGACAATTAATGAGACAGGAATAGAGTATGGAACTCAGTACAAAATGGTTGCTTGATGTATTCGTTGAACTCTGTGTTGGGTCTTTGATGACCTGTCCATGTAGCCAAGTGTCTTCCCTATATATAATAGCATCTATATATCAGTCAATTACTAAGTCAATAAATATAAATTCATTTAACACCTACTTAAACTAACTGAAAATATATGAAAACAACCTTTATTAATGATTCTTACCTCATAGGTGTCAAAAGGGTAAAGTAGGATAGGTTATGGGTGTGAAGATAATAGGCTAGGGTGTGAAAAGGGGTAACAATAGTATAGATGTCAAAGAGGGTAAATTAGGATAGGTTATGGGTGTGAAAACAGTATGATAAGGTGTGAAAAGGGGTAACAACAATAGGGCCGAACAGTTTGTATGTTTTTTTAGATTTCAACCTTCAAATCACTATATTGAGGAAATTGGATTATTATTATTGTTATATTTGTGAACTTGAAGAATTGGCAACTAGAGTGGGTTGGTACAATCTACTACTCATATAACCTTTGAGGGTGCTAAAGTAGCCCATCACATGCCACATAGAATGAGTAGAAATAACTATAACCTAGGGTACCAAAGTGGTGCTCCACAAGCCACATGATGATTAGTTTTGGGGACTACATTTCTATAAAATAATATATTATAATATTTTAAATATTAAATTACAAATATATATAATTATTAAACTAATTCTAAATTATTTTGATAAGAAAAAATGTATTTGTTTATTTTTTGTTTTGAAATTATCTTTTAGTCTTTTTGGAGATATCTAATATGGTTAGAATAATATGTAGAAGATTAGCAATGATGGCCATGCACAAAATAATATGCACAAATCTAGAAATACTCTAAATTTATTAATCAACAAATTTTATTCTCTTTATGAAATGATTAGCTAGATTGGATTAAAGAAGATCTCATGTCAGGTTTTTTTCTATAGCTACATAATTACTGATTTGTATCCATATGTTGTTGGATTTCCTATATTAGCTTGTCTTTTAGGAATCTCCTAACAATGAGGGTCGGTTCATACTCTCTTAACATGGGGTCCATTCTTAATACTATTATAACCTTCAAGGGTACCAAAGTGGCCCTTCATATGCCACATAGGATTAGTGGAGGAGACTATAACCTCTAAGGGTACTAAAGGGCCCCTTCACATGCACATGGATAATATGCATAAATCTAGAAAAAATTTAATTATTAATAAAAAAAATCTCCTCTTGATGAAGTGATTAACGAAGATGGAGGAGCGAAGATCTCATGGCTATGGATTTTTCTATTGCCACACAAGTACTCATTTGTAACCATATGTTGTTGGATTTCATATATCAGCTAGTCTTCGAATGGAAACTATTATGATGCACTTGATCTCTCACCACTCAAGTGGGAGAATTGTTAGATTTTCATAGGAGATTGCAAATTGCATCTTAGAAAATGTTGCAATTTAGAAGTTAAATTTATATCCAACCTCCTCTACATGATCTAAAATCAATAATTTTCTAGGATGATACGAGAGACTACAAGTCTCCTCCCATCTCAAAATTTGAGGCATTTCAATCCATGCTAGTTTCATTGGGAAAATATGTGAAATAAATGTCTTCTTGATTTGTCAAGAAAATTCATAAGGTCTATTATATCCAAATACCCCTAACTTCATGTCTAATGATGACGAAATTGGTGAGTCACTAATTAATTGGAAAATTTACATGATTATGACCATCTCCTAGGGTATGATGTTTTGATTCCAGAAAATTTGGAAATCCTTCAATAAGGGGTGGATTCATCATTATTTTTTCGATAAGGGTTTTATTCCCTTCTTGAGATAAAAGAAGATAAGGATATTATTTTTTGAAGTGGGCCATATTTCTATGGCACTAGAGGGATGTAGCTCAACTAATAAACAACAAACTTTAATCTAGAAAATGACATTAGTTTAGCAATTCCTTTGGGTTCACATTCCACACATTCCTCTTCACTCAACTAAACTAGCATGACATCTATAAGGAATTCTCTTGGAAAATATATCAATTATGCAAGACCAAATGACTCAATATTCTCCTATGCAAGAATTTTTGTAATGGTAGATTTTGAAAAACGTTTTCCTAAAGACGTTGAACTAAATCTAGATAATTAAAATCACATGAAATATAATATGAGCATCTACCATTTAAATTTTTCCAATTCCACGAATAAGGTTACCTCACAAAGAACTATTGTAAAAATTCCCCTGCAAAGTAAGAACCCAAAGATAAAGATAAAAAATGGAAAAAAGACAACAAAAAAGCAATATTTGGCAAGAAGCCTTCTTTTCACGACCAAAACAATGACCTTACACAAAAAGCCCTCAACCCTTCTAGAAGTGGGAAAGGAATGACCAAAACACCATAAGCTGGATCTACAATTTAACCAACTTACAACAATAAGGATAACTTAAATAGGGGATCTCGATATAGGATCATAGTCCTTCTAGAAATAGGTATGTAGTGCTTCCTCTATGGGAAATGTCCCTAAAATGATATCTTCACTTTCTATAAATCATTGAATATCCTTTTAGATACAAAACTTAGAAGGAAACCTTGAATTGGAACCACTATCACACTCTAAAAATATTATATTAGAACATGAGGAAGAATTAGATCATCATGGGTGCTTCACTCCTCAAGAGTTTATCATGTTCCTCAAAATCCACTCAAAGCATAAGATTATAGATCAAATGAGAATAATGAAGAAGTATCCAGGGAAAACCTCAGAAAAGAAGGGTGTGAAAAACCTCTACGGAAATATGTGAACAACAAAATGATCACATAAAGGATTTAGGAAATCAAATAACCTTGGAAAACTATGGCATGGGATTGTAAATCATAAGAAATCAAATTTGATTCCATCCCCCTCTATGAGTGCCTATTAAATCTAGTAGTAAATGATAAAGGTTTCTTGCTAGAATTGGAGGGAATTAGATAGTAAAAAATATAAAATCAATGAAAGATATAATAATAATCAAGAGGCATATGGTATTCCTAGACTAATAAATAAATTTTGGTGTTGAAGAAGCCCTTGACATTACCAAGAAACAATAGTGTAATAGTGATGGATAAGTAGCTAGTGTAAGAGGTTCCTTTGGAGGAATGTATACTATCTTGTATAGCTCACTCTTTCGTTTAAATCATAGTTTTCAAAGTCAACATTGGATCATGACATGTCATGTGCCCTACATACAAAATATAACTTCAACATTATGAGCATCCATATGCCGTCTATCTATGGTCAAAAAATAGAATGTTTACATTCACTAATAGCTCTGAGGGATTTCGAATATTGGTAAAGAGGCATCGTTCTAGGGACATCAATACCATATTATGTTAGAATACAAAATGTGGTAGTATCATCGTTAGAGATATTTTTCAGGAAAATATGGAGGATGTTTGGGGTCTCATTGATGTTAAACCAAAAAAAAAAATTACTTACCTAAAAAAATATTTTTTCCCACAACACATTGTCACCATACTTAATCACTTTTTGGTATGAAGTTCATTTAATGACTATTCAAACTCAATATCTTGTAGAATAATTTTATTTTCTACCTAAAATAATAGGGCCATCATACATGAGTTCAAAGAGATCTGAGACTATGGTTTTATCCTCTTTTAGCATAATCCCATATGGATACAAACCAAGTCTAAAATGGATATCATTGATGGGATGTGGAGTAAATGGATTGTGGGATATCATGTTTACATATGGTAGAAGAATCCTTAAGTCACTAAACTAGCTCTCAAGGAATGGACCAAAATCAACTTCTCCTCTCCTGACATAAAACTTCTCAACAATAAAGAGACACTAGAATAGAGTCAATAACACCTTGAAACTAAGAAGGTCATCCAATGTATAATGTCAGAGGGAAAGGAATATTTTAATTCCTACCAAAAAGAGCTCCAAATGGGGAAGCCCATTGGAATTTAAATTCCCAAAGCCTTTGGTTGACAAGAAGGGATACGAACACAACATTTTCCCATTAAAAAGTGTGGGATTGTGTTCGGAGGAATAATGTTGAAGTAATAAGAATAGATAAAGGGGAAAATTTGCAAACCTTTAAAGAGATATAGGGTGTTGTGGTCTCTCACTTTATTGACTTGTACATTAAAAAGAAAGGAGTTGAACCACAAAAAATAGTAGAAATGTTGGAAAATTTACTAGCATTAGTTAGTCAAGAGGAGAACGAGAGATTGATCTAGGAAATTAGGTAGGAATAAATTTTAAAGGCAACCTGGGGACCTTATCCAAACAAATCCCTTATTCTAGTTGGATTCAAAATTAATTTTTGTCGTACAAATTATCATACCATAAAATTTGATTTAATAAGGATTATTTCATATGTACACACATCTTTGAGAATGGGGACTACTACAAATTCATTCTTTCTATCTCTAATAATCTAATCCCTCTAGGTTTTCTAGATTTATTCCTATATTTTTATGCAACATCTCTTATAATATTATGAGAAACGTTATTGCAAATAGGCTTAAACAACTTATTCCTAAAATAATTCCTGAGCACCAAGGAGGATTTATGGGAAAGAGGCAAATTGTAGGCCATATTATGGTGGTTCAAGAGTTCATTCACTCCAACTAGGTCAATGTAACCACCCCTCCCACATTTACCGACCTTCACTGGCCTGCTAGGGTAAATATGAGTTGAGGACTACTATGCCATGAGTCAACATCCTAAGTATAGTTAAGGAAGTGGAATCAACACACCAAAAGTTTACTAACTGTTACACAAAAATATCATCACCATGACTATTTGCAGTCAGTATGGGTCTATCATCCCTTATACTAGCCTCCTAAGCAAGTCTCAGACCTTAGCTCTTCATGTCAAGCTTTGCAAATGAGAGAAAGACATTGAAAATCAATGAAACTCTGGTTCCGCACTTTCTCTCACTTTTTCCTGCAGGCCCGCACTCTTTGTTCATATTACCTGCGTATCTGCATCCTCTGTTTGTAAAGGGGTGGGTGCGTACCCCTGTAAAAGTCAAAAAGGCAGAAGTTCATTCTAAAAAACTCACTTTGGGTTAAATCTAGATGTTTCTAGAATTAATTTTGGCATGGATTGTTCGCTCCAAGGTGGTTCATGCATTGCAAAACAAAAGGAGCTAATCGCTTGATAGGAGGAGCTATCCCTTTTAAGGAGGGCTTTATCCCTTTGAAGGAGGACCTAGTAACTTCCCTCCATTGCACTATAAATTAAGGCATTGGGTCAGTTGCTGGAGAGGTTAGAAGCTGAACATTTTGAGGGTAAATGCTGATGGAATTGGGACTTCCTAGTTAAACTTGAGAGGAGAGATCACATACCTTTTGGTTGCATTGGGAAGTGAGTGAAACTTGTCAAAGTAGAGGAGACTTCTTGTCGGACCTTGGGAGGAGCTTGTATAGCATCAAGGCATAGGTTGTAAAGTTCTTCTTTCATTTGAATTAATACAATCAGATTCATTTTTCTCAACAAATTGTCTTATGTGGTTTCTTTCATACTCTCCTTGATCATTATGATAAATATGCTTTATGATATTGGCTTTTTAGGTGCTATTTAATTTGTTTGCTTGTTTGTGTTTGCAGATTTACACTTCAAGGAAGCTCATTTGGAGCGAGGGAGCGAGGCTTCCACAAACTTGCATTGGACCCAAGGTAGGCCTAAAACACTTGTTTGCCTTTGTTTTTAATTGCATATTTAGAGAAAGATAGTTTTTGATTGGCTTGCTTGTCACTAGAAATCTTTAGATA
>APFE031341696.1:10460-41398 GCA_000404065.3 Pinus taeda
AAGCAAGGAAGTAGTTTGGTTGCAAAGATTGTGTTCAAGTATGGGGTTAGTATAGGAAGCTATAAGGATAGACTGTGATAGCCAAAGTGAAATTTTCTTGGCAAAGAACCCTGCATATCATTCAAAGACAAAGCACATTTATGTTCAGTATCACTTTCTGAGGGATACGATAGAAGACAAAACGGTGTTGCTGGTAAAGGTGGACACTTTGAGAATACTGCAGATGCATTAAAAAAATCTGTGATATTTGAGAAGTTCTCTTGGTGTAGAAAAACAATGGGCATTGCAGGGCTAGATAAATGACTAAGCTCTCTTGTGGTCCCCTATGGAAAGAAAACAACAAGTGGGAGAATGTTGGGTTGTTTTATATTCTTTCCATGACTAGCCCACGTAGTTAACCAGGGGGTTAGAGGGGGGCAGAGGCCCCCTTCATTGCACCGATTGTGTAGCTGGCGTGAGGTCACAGGGGGTTTGAGGCATACCCATAACCCCACTTTATGGGGTTCATGGCAGCGCCGCGAAAATTTTTGGTTTTGGACCCTATGTTAGGTTGGGTGGACCCACCTATGGTTTTGTGCATGATTTTCACACATGTTTTTGGATGCAATGGTTTTCGGTCCATGGTATTGGACGCGATGGTTTTTGGTCCATGGTATTGGATGCTTCGGAATGTATCAATACGTATTATAACATTGAAAGGAACATAATGAAAAATCAAGCTGGTAGTCCCGGTTTTGGGATCCAGTGGAAAATATCTGTGTATATGTGTTTTATGTGTTGTGCTCTCGCATTGCTTATTTTATGTGTTTTAGAATTTGTATGCCGGTAATTTCTGTGTGGGGTTAAAACCTACACTAGTCAGTGTGATCGATGTCAATGGATGGGAAGGCCTACTCCAAGAGATGAAATGCCTCTGTAGCCACAAGTGACTTTCGAGCCATTTGACAAGTGGGGCATGGACTTCATTGGGCCTATTGACCCTCCTTCCAAGCAAAAGCAATACATCATTGTGTGCACTGACTATTTGACTAAGTGGCTGAAACCAAGGAAATTAAGGTAGCAACAAAGGAGAATGTGGCTAAGTTCCTAAGGGAGAATGTATTCTACAAATTTGGTTACCCTAGAGAGCTGGTCATAGACCAAGGTAGCCAGTTTACCTCCAACATGATTGAAGAATTTTTCAAGAAGCACAAGCTCAAGCATAGAACCTCCACTCCCTATCATCCACAAGCTAGAGGGCAAGTGGAGGTGACCAACAGAGCATTGGAGGGCATCTTGACCAAAATGGTAAGTAGCAACAAGAAGGATTAGGAAGATAGACTAGTTAAGGCCACCTAGGGCTATAATACCACCTAGAGGACCACCAATGGGTTCACACCCTATGAGCTAGTCTATGGGAAAATGGCCTTGTTTTCCATTTAATTTGAGTATAACACATTAATATGGTAGCCCAACTAGATCTAGATCTCAGTAATGCACAAAAAGAGAGATTGTTCTAGTTGAATAGTTTGGATGAGTTCAGAATGCAGGCCCTCCTACATATAGAGGTAATTCAACTATAGTGGAAGATTTGACATGATAAGAACATCAAGGAAAGGTAATTAATAGAAGGTTATTGTGCTTTGTTATATGATTCTAGGTATAAAGACTTCAAGGGCAAATTAAGGACAAGATGGTTGGGAGCTTATGTTGTAGAAAGATGCCATGATAATGGTTCAGTGCAGATCAGAACCATAGATGAAGAGGTCATTTCTTTACTTGTTAATGGACACCAATTGAAAATCTACAAGAGACATTTGTTGAGACAAGAGTTCATTGATGGTATCATTCAAACAATGATGATAGTGGAGCAAGTTTCAGCTCCTGCCTCATCAAATCACTGAGAGAGAAATAAGGGCTCAGGTGGAAACCTCCATGAGGAGCCTGAGTCCCACTATTGGGTTGAAAACCTCTTGTGGCAGCCCAATAGTGTCCATAAAAAAGGAAGAAAAAGAAAAAATGAGAATAAAGAGATCCCTGGGTGAAAACCTCTCTTGAGGCGCCCAGGGCAAACAACTAGGATGAAAACCTCTCAGAGGTGTTAGTGTCGTATCTTCATCCCTCCAACAAAGATCAAATCCTCTTATTTCATTGCATATTAGGTGTACCGTTTAGTCAGATGCATTCCATTAGGTGCATCGATCATCTAACAGTGGTGGCTTTCCTACAGTTTCCCTCATGTCATTTACCTACTGGCTTATGTTTGTTCATTAAAAAGCATATACAGTCATCTTTTGTCTTTAAGATTGCAAAAGGATTTTTAGGGTTTCATTGTCATTAGGTCTAGGGTTTCATTAGGGTTACATCAAAAAGTGTTTCAAAGTGTCTAATAACAACCAGCAGGCACATGAGGAGGTTCCAGCATCAATAAATTTCATCATCAAATGTTCAGAGATGTGTCTTTCCTCAAACCTCTGTTTTGAGGAAAAACAAAGTATTTTAGCTTTTATTGTATAAATTTAGGTAATTTTATTTCCTCCATATGTAAATCATTTCATATATAACCCTAGTCACTTTCCCTAGCCCCAGTAGCTCCAACAAATGCAAAACGATCAAAACACAAGTCATTCAGTCCATCACAAGTTATAATAAAGTGCAAAATCTCAAAACAAAATTCAAAATGAAGTCATTTTCAAAATATTGTAAAAGTGGGTTTTGCAAACCAAAAATTTAAAGGCTCCTTGTATATAAGTCTTCTCTTCAATTGAAAGGTTCATTGGCATTTCAAAAACAAACTTGAGCAAAGTAAAGTTTTGTTTGGGGGTGAGCAAGAGAAAGTGGTAGAAATTTGCTAAAAAACAGAGGTGCGGTGCATTGGATAACTGGCGCAGCACACATAGTAGGTGTGGCGCGCTAGGTTGTGACCTCCAGTTCAAAATTGCACGGGCACGATGCACACACTAGGCACAGCGCATTGGGTTTGATGTGTGGCGCATAGAGCTGGAAAGCCCGAAATCTTTAACAACTTGGTCCAAAATCACCCACTAAGCGTGGATCTTCACTTGTGCAAGTAGGTTAAGCCTCTATCACTGATTTTCATCCAAGTTTGTTGGTTGTTTATGGTGATTATCTTATGGTGATGGTTTAAAAAAGAAATCAAACCCTATCTCTTCAAATCTGTCAAAGGAAACTGCTGCCTAGGGTTTGAAACTGTTGTTTTTCTACCAAGTCCATCCTTTTATTCCCTCAACGCTCCCTTACTCCTTTTTTCCCTTGATTTCCCTATTCCTTAAATTCACAAACCCCTAAATTCACTAATTCCTTATCCCAAATCCCCTTTCCCAATTCCCTAAATGCAAACTCCCAAACTCTAGTCCTATACCAAAAGCTCTCAAATTACTCCCTAATTCCAGGTTCTCTTAACTAAACCCTACCCCAACAGTCCCTAAATCCCTCACTGTTTTCTCCCTCCACAATCCCTGATATCACTGTTTCCCTTGGTGGCAAAAGTAAAAAAACTTCACAAAATCACCTATTTCTCATCAAGGCAGCTCCAAGATAGTTTATCCACTAGCAGAGATGGCATCTGATCCTTCATATGATTATGAAAAAGAGACACACAGTGACTCACCTACAGAGGTACATGCACCTAGGAGGCCTCATAGAGGTGGCAAACATATTCGAGAGGAACCAACCAACCTTGTTGAGTTACAGGCCTACCCTCTTGCCATCTCTTGTTTCCAACACCAGTCCTGCTATGAATTTTGTGAGAAGGTTGCTAGCATTCAGTTTCATCATGAGTTGGCTCATTTGTTTGTGCTGCATTTGCATGATGGTCAAGCCACTCTAGTTGGTGTCACTTTCACATTAACACCAGAATCCATTTCACTAGCAACCGGTATAACTAACGTTGTAGAGCAATGGAACAAGAGGCAGCAAATTGACCGGCAGCATTATGAACCATACATCAAGCCCGGTTATTTGAGACAGCTCAGGAGAGTTTTTCCTTTTTAGTACCTCAAAGATGCATATGCTCCTTTAATGAAACTGATCATGAAGTATTTCAGCTGTGAGGGCCGCTTCTCCCGTTTGTATGCTTGTCATATCATGTTGCTGATGCATTTTACTAGGCTAAGAATGATGAACATTCCTTACTTCATGTGCCAAAATATTGAGAATATGACCACTCTAGTGCAGCACAAGACTCCTCAAAAGTAGTTCAATAGTATTTACCATTTTGCTCTCATTAAAATTGTGGTTATTCATCAGCTTGGCTTATAGGGCATCACGTGGGAGGACTTCATCTCTCGTGAGTTTTTCAAAGCTCCTTAGGGACCTACATAGGTTTTACATGAGACAGATGGACCTTCTTATCAGCATAAGGGTCATGAGACACAGTCCGCTAGTATGCCGGTTTTTATCACTTATCAGAAGGGCACTAGACAGTTGTTCGCAGCAGAAAAGCGAGTATTATCTCCACCTGGGGTGGAAGGAGTCTCGCTTTTGTCATCAACACAATAGGTTCAGGACAAAGGCAAGAGGGCATTGCAGGATGAGGGGCCTTCAGGTGAGCGAGAGACTAATTTCATTCTCATTGAGGGTGATGATACAGATGTGGGCCCGCAAAGCACAAATCTCAAAGAAATTATCCAAGAGCAGTAGGCGGACATCAAAGCCTTGTCCCTCAAATTGGAGAGGGATGAGTGGATCATAAAATATTTGGAGCAATGGAATAAGCAGCTTGAATATCAATAAGAAATTATGGAGTTACAAAACATTCGGGAGAATCGCCAAGCTACCCAAAGGAGGAGGGTGAAGTTCACTTCACTTGAGCAAGAGATCAATGCCGATCGGGAGTCTTGGCTTGAAAGAGCCAATGTCCACTTAGAGAGATTGTTGGAGAAATCCAACAAGGAGAAAATCTTGTTGAGACACATGGATTTTCATTACATGGCGAGGAAAAAAGTTTGCAAGGCGAGAATCAAGAGCTTAAAGGCAAAATTGAAGAAGGTATCAAAGAGGCAAAAGGAGCATGACCGACATCAGATATTGGCTGAGGCTTCCTTGGCCCAACATATCTCTTGATAGAGAATACTCAATCCAAATTTCAAAAAATTTGGAGGACCTTTTGCATTTTTGAAATTTTTTGGCACAAAAACAGGATTTTCTGCCCTTTGCGTCGCGCCATGTGGCGCTCGCTTTTGATAGGAGGCTCTAAAGGACAAAAACTCAGATTTTTTCGATTTGGCATGAAAAATTATGCTTGTCTACAAATGGCTAGGAAATTTGAGCGGGATTTGAGCCGTCAAATAGGTCAAAAACACTCAAACAATGACCTTACTGCCCCTATTTTGACACACAGGAAGTAGCCTTGGGAGAACTGAGCTTTCGAGGGGAAAATGGAGCCCAAATTGAAAAATTCCACTTGGGTTGGAAAGTAGACAGGTAGACCTTTCCAAAAAACACACTTAGAGCCAATTTAAACACTAGGAAGGCCTCCAAACGTGGGTCCCAACAGGTGCTATGCATAGAGAATCGGGCGCAGTGCATAGAGGAAAAATTGTCAGTTTGACCAAGTATTGCTCTGTTTTTTCTCCAGCCTTGGCCAGTTTGACTTTTTCACTTTCCTAATGGAAAATTTGTGATGTAATTTAATGTAAATTTATGGATCATGATGTAAATATGCCAAATTTTCACTTATGAAGGTAGATTCATTAGTTAAAATGTAGTTTGAAACTGAATGAATCAGTTCCCTTGTTTCTAGAGGCATGCTGTTCCACTGCCTAATTTCTAGTTCTCAGTTTAGAATTGGTTAGAATAGCTCCTAAACATGTGAGCTTGACCCCTAGAGGATAGGATGAGCCATTATTTGTCTATATTGTGTGGTTTTTCAGTCATTAGCATGGTTGGACTTTTGAGAAAGCCTTGAGCTTCATTGTACACTCATATCAACATTTTGGCTAAGGAATTGAGACCAGGGTTTGCAGCACTCTTTGGGATCCATGTGGAAATTTGTCTTGGTACAATACTTTATTTTGTAATTGTGAATTTTCTTATGTGTTATGTATGACATTCTTTATCTAGTTTCTTCATAACTAAACAAACAAGAGTGTAAGTGGAATCCATTGAAATTGCAGTGCTCTACTTGATGTTTGCTTTAGTTTCTTGATGTTTTCAGCTGTTTGGAGAGGATCCATGACTTTCTTTGCCATATTTAGCTTCTCACCTATCTAATCCTTCCATCTCATTGGATTTTAAGTTCCATAAACAATTGCCTACCTTTCCCCATTGAGACCTCTGCAAGACTGAGCCTCATTCCCCGCACCCAAAATCTGCCTTTTCATCTGAGCCAAAAAATCATCATTTTGTTCAATAAAACTATGGCACACATATACCTAGCCTAAGATCAGTAGCTAAATCAGTCATCTCAAGCCTTTAGTGAATATAATTTGCTAAGATCGACCCATAGAGAGCCCTCTCCCACCAGGCGTGGTTTGATGTGGACCTAGATCCTACCTTTGTCAGCCTGAGGTAAATCTAGGCTCTAACATAGTGGTGACCATGCTGGGGAAGAAATTCTTTGTTTTTTAGTGTTCCTCATTTTATAAACTATAGACGGAGTCTGAAGATTAGCCAGGTAGCCTTCGAAACGCTTTTGCTTTGCATTATCGCAAGTAGATAAAAGCTACTTCAGTCAATCTCCAGTCTTATAAACAGAATATCTAACCTGCAAGTCACCCGAGTACATATGATAATTCTAAACTTTTGGATGATAAGTTTAAGATTTGATAGGCTGAACAAGTTGTTAATGTCCATTTGTTCTTGAAAATAATAGCACACTGGCTTCCAGAAGACATACCAGAGCTAATCCAGATCCAGATCCTCCTCCTGTGTACGAAAATCCCAATCTTTTCCAAGAACCCTTCATCAGCAAAGTTCCATAATTCTCGTGTTCAAATACCATTCATGTCCTGTGGTCTTTGAGTATCTTGAAGAGCTTGAGTTTGATGAATAGTTTGATTTGTCACTATTTGAAACAAAATCCGAAAGTGATGTTGGTTCCACTGTTTTGAATCCAGAATTTGTCAAAACTCTTGAAGTTGAAAAGGCTAATAAATCAATTGATGATTATATCCTGAAATAGCTCCAAACTTCAATTGTGGCTTCGAATATCGCTGATTTCTTAGAAACTGCATCTACAACCCTTGGGTCCTCCGCGATTGCATCTAGCTCCAAAATTCCCACCGAACCACATTTCATTCCCACCATCCCTGTGCAACCTATTATCTCTGATAAAAAATCTATAGTAGTACCACCTTCATCCTCTCCTTCTACTCCTCAAACATCCAATATTTCTTCGTCTCCACATACACCTCCTTATACACCCCATACATCAGCTGCACCCACTCCCCCAACATCCCCAAGACCCAATCCACCAAGAGCGATGGTTGCTCGTTTCACACCCTTTGTGCTACCTCAAAATTTGGATGATATGCCCGCCGATTATCAAAGAAAAATTCCTTTGTTTGATGGCACTCTGCACAGTGTTACAACTCAGCAACATGTGGATAGAATGATGGATTTCTTCGATCTTCATGACATTGATGTAGAAAATGTGACTATGAGATTGTTTATACAAACATTCAATGGTGAAGTAAGGAAATAGTTCAGAGCTTTGCCGGCTGCAAGTATCACTAGATTGGCCAATTTGCAGAGACAATTCTTGGACCACTAGGAAGTGAAGAAAAATGCTCTTCAGATCCTTTCCGAATATGAGCACATCAAGTGGAACTTTGGTGAGTCTGTCAAAGATTATTGTATTAGATTCAATTCTGTTTAGAATGCAATTCCTGATCATATAAATCCGCCTATGGGGCTGTCCTTGATTAAGTTTCCAGACTGTTTCCATATTGATATGGCCTATCAATTAAGAGATAGAGATTCGGCCACTTTGGAAGACATGCAGAAGATTGCAGTCAACGTGGAAGCAAATCTGCTTGACAAAAGAGCTAGAGCAAGAGCTGAAAAGAAAGTCACAATAAAAGAAGAGTCTTCCTCGTCAGATCAAGTGCTTTGGAAGGTGGCGCAGATGCTTGATAGGATGAAACTTGACAAGCCTGAACCCCAAGTTAGAAATCATAACTTCCGTGGCCAGCAGCAGCCACAATATAGGATCAAACAAAGAGAGCAACAAGCCCAAGATCAAGTAGCGCAGTAGCCGGTGCAGACACCTCTACAGTAGAATTTTGTACATGGTCTGGAATCAGATGAATAGGAGAATGTGATTGGAGAGGAGAATCATTTCTTTATTCCCGATGATATGCCAATTTTCATCACTGAAGATGAGGAGTACTCCGAGAGTTCAGCTGAACAAAAGGATGAAAATTTCATTTTAGCAAATGACACAGTTCTTGAGGAAGAGTCTGATGAATACCAAAGAGGATACATGAATGCTTTGTTGGCTTAGCAGCGACAATATTCACTCCAAAATAGAGATGTGCCCATAAATCCAATTCAGAAAAGGAAGGAGGCAGCAGTGCCAAAGAATGATCCTCCTAATGTGCAGAAAAAGGGAAAAGAGACAGTTGATCCTACCACCAACAAAACGTCATCAGCAAGTGAAAGATCCAATCAGCCAAGTGGGTAAAATGAGAAAACTGAAAAGAAGGATGTTTCAGCAAAAGAGGTAGAAAAAGTTTCAGTTTTTAACTTAGAAAATGAAATTGCTAAGTTAAAGATATCTATCCCTTTGACTGAGTTGATGAAGAAAAACAATTACAAAGGTCAGGTGTCTAAAATTTTGAAATTAGATCCATCATCTGATATGGTAAACATGGAGGATGACAGTCCCGAGTTAATTTTTGGGCCAGCATTGGAAGGTCGGTCTCAAGATAGTGATGTAGTTCCTTTCTACATCAGTCTCAGGGTGAATGATTTTGTGTTGCATAATGCTATGTTTGATTCTGGAGCCTCTCATAATCTCATGCCTAAGGCCATCATGGAGAAATTGGGATTGGATATCACTAGAAAATATCATGACCTTTACTCTTTTGATTCCGGTAGAGTAAGGTGCATTGGCCTTATCAAGGATTTGGTGGTTAGTTTGGATTAGATTTCGGCTAAAAATGTTTTGAGGGATGTGGTTGTGGTGGATATATCTCCTCGATTTGGCATGCTTCTTTCTAGATCTTGGGGAGCAAAAATTAAAGGGACAATGCAGCTTGATTTCTCCTATGCTACCATTCCTATGTTTGGTCAGATGAGGAAACTATATCGGGAACAAAAGATGAAGTACATGATCACTAGCAAGGAGAAACTAGTAAATCATCCAATCAACTATGTACATACTAAATTAGAATCATTTGTTTTGTATTCAGATAGCTTTAATGATGTAAATAGCCAAGTAGTTGAAGTAGAAGACATTCCCGAGATCACTGAAAATCTTAGAGAAGTCTTAAAGCAAGAGAGGCAAAGACTTGACAGTACAGCTGAGCAATCAGCCTTCCGACAGTAGCAACATATTGATGGACAACAAGGAATAGCAACGGAACAAACATAATTTTAGCATTTGGAAGAGGACAAAGCAGGTCTGTGGAGCATGGATTTTGATGACGCGGAAGGAGGGGAAGGTGCTGGAATTGGCATTTGGATACACAACCCTATTTTCACCTCAAACAAAGTGCCAAGCAATGTAAGGGTATGCTCTTATAAACTAGCTTTTGATTGTTCAAATAATGAGGCAGAGTATGAAGCCTTAATTGCTGGTTTGAAAGTTCTTATAAAGTTGAATTCCAGAAGGATTTCAGTGTATGGCGACTCCGAAAAAGTTATCAAGCAGGTGAAAGGAGAATATCAAGCAAAGCACCCTTGGATGTGGGCCTACCGCAATGCGGTGTTGGATATTTTGAGAGTATTTTCAAACTATATCTGACATGTGTTCCCTGTGCTCAAAATGTCATTGCAGATTCACTTGCGATAGTAGCAAGTAATTTGAAAATCCCAATGAATTCAAATAACAAGTTTGAGATTCATGTGAAACATCACCCAGTTGTCCTGGACAATCAATGGTATTGGCAAGTGTTTCGAGATGATGATGAGATCGACGAATTTCTGCAAAATAAAGGTAAATTCAAGGACACTTCTATTGATGTAGAGTATGATGATGGTGATGCGGATATAGAAGTCAGTCAAATGGAAGTTTTGCAGCTCAAAGACAACATCATTCTTAAAGGTATAATACCTTTAGAGGAGTTGTTCGATCAGGATGACGCGGCTCGAAAACCAAGCTTGCTGCCAACCGAGAGAGGAGTTGAGGATGTGAACATTGGGTCAGCTAAAAATCCTAAGTTGGTAAAATTATCAAAGGGGTTGCCTCCACAGATAAAAGCAAAGTATATCAGTTTATTATCTTCTTTTACTGATGTTTTTGCTTGGGATTATTCAAATTTGAAGTCATATGATACAAGTATAATTCAGCATGTCATCCTGATCAAGCCAAATCAAAAGCCTTTTCGTTAGAAGCTAAGAAGAATAAATACAAAGTTGCTGCCCTCAATTGAGAAGGAATTGAATCAGTTGTATAAGGTTGGTATCATTGTCCCCATAATATTTTCAGTTTTGATTTCAAACTTGGTGTCAGTGCACAAGAAAACAGGTGAGATTCGGCTATGCATTGATTTTAGAAATCTAAACAAAGTTTCTTTGAAGGACAACTATCCATTGGCCAAGATGGATCACATACTTCAGAGAGTAGTTGGAGCATCTCATATGTCACTACTCGATGGTTATTCGGGTTATAACCAAATTCTGGTCCATGCGGATGATCGAGACAAAACAATTTTTACCACTCCGTGGGGAACTTTCCATTATGCAAAGATGCCTTTTGTATTGAAAAATGCTGGTGAAACCTTTCAGCGAGTGATGGATATCGCATTTGCTAATGAAAAATATGTTTTTCTAGTTATTTATCTTGTTGACTTGATAATATTCTCTAATTCAGATGAAGATCACCTTTATCATTTGAAGATTGTGTTTTAGCAGTGTAGGAAATATGGCATCTCTCTCAATCCAAAGAAAAGTTTGTTTGCCATAGATGAAGGCAAGCTTCTTAGGCACATCATCTCAAAGGAGGGCATCCACATCAATCCATCTCGGGTGGAGGCCATTCAAAAGATTGATTTTCCACGAAGTAAGAAAGAAATCCAATCCTTCAATGGTAAGATAAATTTTTTACGTTGCTTTGTGCCCAATCTTTCAGAACATTTAAGGGAAATCACAAACATGCTCAAAAAGGATAGTGCAGTAAGGTGGACGGAGGAAGCAGTTAGGTCCTTCAATTTGGTGAAATTAGTTCTTTCGTCAGCTCTGGTTTTGATCAATCCGGACTATACTCAGGATTTTATTTTGTTTTCATTTGCCTCGGATCATACTATGGTAGTGGTCTTGATGTAAAAAAGAGACCAGCTCGAGAAGCCAATCACTTTTTTCAGCAGAACCATAAGGGAGGCGACTTTGAACTACAATATTATTGAAAAATAGGCCCTTGCTTTGGTAAAGGCATTGAAATATTTTCGGGTCTATATTTTGCATTCCCATATCCTTGTTTATGTTCCTAATGTTGCTATTAAGGATGTCTTAGTGCAAACAGATCCGGAGGGGAGAAGAGGAAAATGGATTGCTTCCTTGTTGGAGTATGACGTGGAAATCAAGCCGAAAAAGCTCATTAAAGGACAAGGGCTGGCTAAACTAATGGCTGAGTCAAATCTGCACGCTCTAGACATTAATCTAATTGTTGCCATGTCCGAGGAAGATGAAGATAATCTTCCTGCTCAGGTATCAGAAATTTTCCTTCTTTCTCCTTGGTATTCGAACATTGTTTATGTACTCCAAAATTTGTCATCACCACCCGGAATGGCTAAAAACAAAAGTAGGACATTGAAATTGAAGGCTACAAAGTTTTGTATTATGAATAGTGCACTCTTTTGGAAAGATCCCGGTGGTGTCTTGCTCAACTATTTAGTGGAAGAAGAGGCAAAACAGGTGATGGAAGATTTTCACAAAGGAGATTGTGGAGGCAACCTTTTCTGGAAGACAACAGCCAATAAAATCTTGAGATCATGATATTATTGGCCAACTCTTTTTGCTAATGTGTATAAAACAGTGGCCAGCTGCCATGAATGTCATATTTTTCAAGGTAAGAGGAAGTTGTGGCCTTTACCACTCAAGCCCATTGAAGTAAATGCTCCATTTCAGTAGTGGGATTTGGATTTCATTGGTGAGATTCATCCTTGTTTTTCAGCACAACATAAGTGGATCCTCTCAGCGATAGATTATTTCACCAAATGGATTGAGGTGATTCCTACAAGGCAGGCCATCGATTCGGTAATTATCTCATTTCTTGAGAACAACATTTTGTCTCATTTTGGCTGTCCCAATAAGCTGATCACTGACAGTGTAGTATCCTTTAAATAAAAAAGAATGATTGATTTTTGTCATAAGTATCAAATCACTTTGGGGCACTCGACTACCTGTTACCCACAAGGCAATGGGTTGGCGGAGTCCTCCAATAATTCTCTTGTCAACATTATCAAAAAGCTGCTGGAAAATAACAAGAAAGGTTGGCATAAAAAGCTAGTCAATGCACTTTGAGCAGATAGGGTAAGTCGAAAGAAATCTATAGGCATGTCTCCTTTTGAGATTGTGTACGGTGTGGATACAATCTTCCCAACCTCTCTGGCAGTCCCAGTAGTTAATCTTTTGCAAGAAGTAGACAACGAAGATGATAGTTTGCAGTGGAGGATCAATCAAATGATTCATTTGCAGCAAACTAGAGAGGAGGTATTTCAAAACACTTTTAAGCTGCAAGAACGAATCAACAGAATATATGACCAAAAAGAAAAGGCAGATAGGTTTGAGATAGGAGACGCAATGCTGAAATGGGATGCAAGGAATGAAGAGAAAGGAAAACATGGAAAATTTGAAAATCTTTGGAAAGGACGGTACGAGATTGCTGCAGATCGGGGCCAAAATTCTTTCCTTTTGCAGGAGCTGAATGGTGAAGATTATCCTGGTGGAGCGGTCAACAGTCGGCTCCTCAAGAGGTATTATTTGTGAAATGTTCTCTACTGTCCTACTCATCATCGTATATACCGGTTTATTTAAATTCCATTGCAAGTGTGTAGTACTATTTTCGTCCTTCAGTTTGGGGCCCGAGGTGAAGGCTATAAAGCTGAAGTTTGATTTCAGTTTTGGTTTGTTTTGTTAGAGTCAGGTCTTTCAGTCAATTTCAGTCTTGAAAATGAGTCAATTTTGAGTCACATTCAGTCCTGAAATTGAGTCTTTAAGTCAAGAGTTGACTTTTGGTTTGTCGAAGTTATTGACTCTATAGCCCAATGGACGGAGGCACTGCCTACTTTCCCAGAGATCTATAGTTCTTGGCACCTCCAAGGAGCTACCATCCCCATTGGAGCCAATGTTAGTGTCGGTATATTCATCCCCCCGTCAGAGATCAAATCCTCTTGTTGCATTGTGTATTAGGTGTCCCGTTTAGTCAGCTGCATTCCATTAGGCGCATCGATCATCTGACAGTAGTGGCTTTCCTACAGTTTCCCTCATGTCATTTACCTATGGCTTATGTTTTTTCATTAAAAAGCATATACAGTCATCTTTTGTCTTTAAGATTGCAAAAGGATTTTTAGGGTTTCATTGTCATTAGGTCTAGGGTTTCATTACGATTTCATGAAAAAGTGTTTCAAAGTGTCTAATAACAACCAGTAGGCACATGAGGAGGTTCCAGAATCAATAAATTTTGTCATCAAACGTTCAAAGATATGTCTTTCCTCAAAACTCTGTTTTGAGGAAAAACAGAGTATTTTAGCTTTTATTGTAGAAATTTAGGTAATTTTATTTCCTCCATATGTAAATCATTTCATCTATAACCCTGGTCACTTTCCCTAGCCCCAGTAGCTCCAACCACCTGCAAAACAATCAAAACACAGTTCATTCTGTCCATCACAAGTTATAATAAAGTGAAAAGGCTCAAAACAAAATTCAAAATGAAGTCATTTTCAAAACATTGTAAAAGTGGGTTTTGCAAACCAAAAATTTAAAGGCTCCTTGTAATAAGTCTTCTCTTCAATTGAAAGGTTCATTGGCATTTCAAAAACAAACTTGAGCAAATTAAAGTTGTGTTTGGGTGTGAGCAAGAGAAAGTGGGAGAAATTTGCTAAAACACAGAGGCATAACGCATTGGGTAACTGGCGCGGCACACATAGCAGGTGCAGCACATTGGGTTGCGACCTCTAGTTCAAAATTGCACGGGCACGACGCACACACTTGGCCAGCACATTGGGTTTGATGCATAGCGCATAGAGCCAGCAAGCTTGAAATCTTCAACAACTTGCTCCAAAATCACGCACTAAGCTTGGATATTCACTTGTGCTAGTAGGTTAAGCCTCTATCACTGATTTTCATCCAAGTTTGGTGGTTGTTTATGGTGATTTTCTTATGGTGATAGTTTCAAAAAGAAATCAAACCCTATCTCTTGAAATCTCTCAAAGAAAATTGCTACCTAGGGTTTGAAACTGTTGTTTTTCTACTAAGTCCATCCTTCTATTCCCTCACCACTCCCTTACTCCATTTTTCCCTTGATTTCCCTATTCCCTAGCTTCACACACCCCTAAATTCACTAATTCCATATACCAAATCCCCTTTCCCAATTCCAAAATACAAACTCCCAAACCCTAGTCATATACCAAAAGGTCCCAAATTACTCCCTAATTCCTTGTTCTCTTAACTAAACCCTACCCCAACAATCCCTAAATCCCTCACTGTTTTCTCCCTCCACAGTCCCTCATATCACTGTTTCCCTTGGTGGCAAAAGTCAAAGAACTTCACTAAATCACCTATTTTTCATCAAGGCAACTCCAAGACAATTTATCCATTGGCATAGATGGCATCTAATCCTTCATATGATTATGAAGAGGAGACACACAGTGACTCACCTACAGAGGTACATGCACCCAGTAGGCCTCATAGAGGTGGCAAATATATTTGAGAGGAACCAACCACCCTTGTTGAGTTACAGGCCTGCCCTATTGCCATCTCTTGTTTCCAACACCAGTCCTGCTATGAATTTTGTGAGAAGGTTGCTAGCATTCAGTTTCATCATGAGCTGGCTCGTTTGTTTGTGCTGCATTTACATGATGGTCAAGCCACTCTAGCTGGTTTCACTTTCACATTAACACCAGAATCCATTTCACTAGAAACCGATATTCCTAACATTGGAGAGCAATGGAACAAGAAGCAGCAAATTGACCAACAACATTATGAAGCATACATCAAGCCCGGTTATTTGACACAACTTAGGAGAGTTTTTCCTTTTTAGTATCTCAAAGATGCATATGCTCCTTTAATGAAACTAATCATGAAGTATTTCAGCTGTGAGGGCCGCTTCTCCCATTTGTATGCTTATCATATTAGGCTATTGATGCATTTTACCAGGGTAAGGATGATGAACATCCCTTACTTCATGTGTCGAAGTATCGAGAAGATGACCACTCTAGTGCTACACAAGACTCCTTAGCAGCAGTTCAACAATATTTACCATTTTTCTCTCATTAAAATTGTGGTCATTCATCAGCTTCACTTACAGGGCATCGCTTGGGAGGACTTCATCTCTCATGAGCTTCTCAGAGCTCCTCAAGGACCTACAGAGGTTTTGCATGAGACAGGTGGACGTTCTTATCAGCATGAGGGTCATGAGACATAGGCCGCTAGTATGCCGGTTTTTATCACTTATCAGAAGGGCACTAGACAATTGTTCGTAGCAGCAAAGCGAGTATTATCTCCACCTGGGGCGGAAGAGGTCTTGCTTGCGTTATCAGCAAAACAAGTTTAGGACAAAGGCAAGAGGCCATTGTAGGATGAGGGGCCTTCAGGTGAGTGAGAGATTAATTTCATTCTCATTGAGGGTGATGATACAGATGGGGGCCCGCAAAGCACAAATCTCAAGGAAATCATCCAAGAGCAGCAGGCGGACATCAAAGCCTTGTCCCTCAACTTGGAGAGAGTTGAGTGGATCATAAAATATTTGGAGCAAAGGAATAAGCAACTTGAAAATCAATAGGCAATTATGGAGTTACAAAACATTCGGGAGAATCGCCAAGTTGCCCAAAGGAGGAGGGTGAAGTTCACTTCACTTGAGAAAGAGATCCATGGCGATATGTCCACTTATAGAGATTTTTAGAGAATGACAACAAGGATAAAAACTTGTTGAGACACATGGCTTTTCATTACATGGCGAGGAACAAAGTTTGCAAGGCGAGAATCAGGAGCTTAAAGGCAAAATTGAAGAAGGCATGAAAGAGGCAAAAGGAGCATGACCGACTTCAGATATTGGTTGAGGCTTCCTTGTTCCAACATAACTCTTGATAGAGAATACTCAACCCAAATTTCAAAAAATTTGGAGCACTTTTTACATTTTTGAAATTTTTTGGCACAAAAACAGGATTTTCTGCCTTATGCACCGCGCCACGTGGCATTCTCTTTTGCTAGGAGGCTCCAAAGCATAAAAACTCAACTTTTTTGGATTTTTCATGAAAAATTATTCTTGCCTGTCAATGGCTAAGAAATTTTGGCAGGTTTTGAGCCCTCAAAAACGTCAAAAACACTCAAAAAATGACCTTACTGCCCCTATTTTGACACACAAGAAGCAGCCTTGGGAGAACTGAGTTTTGGAGGGCTAAATGGAGCCCAAATTGACAGATTCCACTTGGGTTGGAAAGTAGATAGGCCAGCCTTTCCAACAAGAACACTTGGATCCAATTTGGACACCGAGAAGGCCTCTAAAAGTGGGTCCAAATAGGCACTACGCATAGAGAATTAGGTGCAGTGCATAGAGGAAAAATTGCCAGTTTGACCAAGTATTGCTCTGTTTTTCATCCAGCTTTGGCCAGTTTGAGTTTTTCACTTTCCTAATGGAAAATTTGTGATGTAATTTAATTTAAATTGATGGATCATGATGTAAATATGTCAAATTTTCACTTATGAAGGTAGATTCATTAGTTAAAATGTTGTTTGAAACTGAATGAATCAGTTCCCCTGTTTCTAGAGGCATGTTGTTACATTGCCTGGTTTCTAGTTCTCAGTTTAGAATTGGTTAGAACAGCTCCTAAACATGTGAGCTAGATCCCTAGAGGCTAGGATGAGTTATTATTTGTCTATATTATGTGTTTTTTCAGTCATTAGCATGGTTTGACTTTTGAGAAAGCCTTGAGCTTCATTGTACACTCATATCAACATTTTGACTAAGGAATTAAGACTAGGGTTTCCAACACTCTTTGGGATCCATGTGGCAATTTGTCTTGGTACAGTGCTTTATTTTGTAATTATGAATTTGCTTATGTGTTATGTATGCCATTCTCTATCTGGTTTCTTCTTAACTAAACAAAAAAGAGTGTAAGTAGAATCCATTGAAATTGCAGTGCTCTACTTGAGGTTTGCTTTAGTTTCTTCATGTTTTCAACTATTTGGAGAGGATCCATGACTTTCCTTTCCCTCTTCAGCTCCTCACCTGTCTAATCCTTCCATCTCATTCGATTTTAAGTGCCATAAACAATTGCCTACCTTGCCCCATTGATACCTTTGCAAGACCAAGCCTCATTCCCCGCACCCAAAATCTGTCATTTCATATGAGCCAACGAATCATCATTTTGTTCAATCAAACTCTGGCACACATATACCTAGCCTAAGATCAGTAGCTAAATCAGTCATCTCAAGCCTTTAGTGAATATAATTTGCTAAGATCGACCCAAAGAGAGCCCTCTCCCAACCTGGTAAGGCTAGCTGCCACGCCAAGCGTGGTTTGTTGTGGACCTAGATCCTACCTTTGCCAACCTGAGGTAAATCTAGGCTCTAACAAGAGGCAACCTAGTTGTTTTCAAAGAAAACAAAAACAAAAGAGAAAAGTCATCAGAATTTCTATTTTTGTAGGTCAGCAAGAACGACAATCAAGAAGCAAAGGAGGATCATCAAGAGACCTATTTCACTCACATTTTATTTTTCACTAATTTTCATTCATAACTCTACCATTTCTCTCATTTTTTCCATTCCATTCCTTCAGTTTACAAGGGGACTGTGTTTTGCACAAGATCTTGTGTAAACCTACAGGATCCCCTGAAAACCTATAGGATGATCCTGTATGAATCAAAGTGGCCCAAAAATCCTACAGGAAGAAACCCAAAAACAAAAAAGTGACCTGCAATGTCAAGGAAATGGAACCCCCCTTCATCATCCTTCCATCACCATACCTTACTATCATTCCATCACCCCTGCATTCACCCTTAAAAAAAAATTAGTTTTAAAAAAACATTTACAGTCTTCGAAAAGAAAGGAAACAAGTAGGAATAGAGAGCATCACTTGAGTATTCGTCCTTCTCCACACTCTTAGTTTGTCTCTCCATCCATTTCACCATCCTCACGACCCCAAAAAAATTTATGCTTAAGAGTTTTGAGGGAAAAGCAGCTACAAGACATCCTGTAGGAAATCCTATAGCAGCCTATCCCACAGAATACAAAACATAATAGCAGCAAGCCTCCATCACGATGATCCAAGGGTATAAGGAGCATCAAAGCAGCAACACCACCACCCTCTTCAACAATAGGTACGTACACAAACAAAGGGATCATTAGAAAGTAATAAGAAGGGAAGAAGAATAGCATGCAGCCAATACAAACAGCAAGCACCTCCGGCCTTCAACAACTGTAGCAAGGTATTGGCACCACAGGTAAGTATCATGCTCACTCTCTCATGTGCATCATGTAGTAAAAAAAATGTAAATGTTATGAGTAAGTTGGTTTATAAGTGAAAAGGTGGCCAGCTTACTTGGCCACCTTCGCTTAGTCAACAAAGACAAAAGAGGATGTTCTCTCACACGTGGTAGTAGTGAACTCAAAAATAGAGAAGGAGAA
Organism: Pinus taeda; assembly: GCA_000404065.3. Lineage (NCBI taxonomy): Eukaryota > Viridiplantae > Streptophyta > Pinopsida > Pinales > Pinaceae > Pinus > Pinus taeda. Next base: position 29,409 of record APFE031341696.1, read on the forward strand.
GGAAAAAAGTAGTTAAAGCTATGGATGCATAAGGGTGGATCTGATTATGATGATTTGGGAGTGATGAGGTGGTAGTGGGGACCAACGCTCCAAAAATGGAAACATACCTCTGCTACCAGCACAACACCTCACCCCGAATGACCATAAGAGGAAATAATCGTCATCCCCATGCATTCATACATTCACTTCCTTGAGGCCCACTCTCATAGGTCTCTCTCATACCCAGACAACCTACCAAAAGAAAAACTCCATCATATTACTACATAGGAATTCCTATAAGATTGCATAAGAATTCCTACATGATCATGCACAGGAATTCCTACAAGATACATAGAGATAGTCGACAGGATAGGTCGAGAGGAGTTTCAGAGGGGAAATCTTGGGGGTTTACCACAACAAACATTATGAAGAGGTAGTGTCTATAATTACATTCCTATTTCCAAGTAAATTGATAAAAAAATCCTTTACATTGAGTGAATTTGGTAGTTGTGCAAGAGAACTGTCCACACAGTCATCTCAATCTTTTACTTCTACATTGTATCAACCATCTCATCTCCTCAAAACCTTACTAATCAAGATGACAAGAGGGTTTCATAAGAGGGAGCCCACAAACATTGTGAGAATCCACAACACCCTCAGGTACTAGAAATATTCACAAGGAATAATTGGATGGGGTTTTTCGAAAAATTCAGAGGGTATGATGATGAGGTGGCCCGAGATGTTTCTCTCTCCCTCATTCCACTCACCAGAGTCCATTTCACTATTATTGCAAGAGGCCTCTCCATAGAACTCACCACTGAACTCATCAGCAGAGTTACCACACTTCCCCTAGGAATACCATGTAGGAAGGAAGACAAAGGAGATAGCCAGGTTTCCAAAATGAAATTCTTTTTAGAAGGTGAGGAACCCACTGAGGAAAAAAGTGGGGTAAAGAGAGAAAGTCTTCCATATCCCTGGAATGAGGTAAGCTACCAACCGAACAAATACATTTCATGTGAGGGTAGGTATAGTGTGGTCTATGGCTATCATTTTAGGCTTCTTGAAAATTTTATATTTGGAGTAGAAACACCCCCTCACCACAAGTTCAACATACCATACTTCCTGCTGCAATCACTAATAGACTCAACCATCAAAGTGCAAGAGGGAAATTCCCAACAGTTAGCTCACCATTAGTTAATTAGAAACCTTATAGAATATGCCCTCCAAAACCTTAGAATTCCTATAACATGGTCGGTTTTCAGAGACATGCAGGTAGAGGAAGACATCAAATCTCTCACATATGATGTTAGTCCTACTATCAATGAAGAGGGAGAGGAAGAGACTGAAGCAGAGGAAGAAGAGGAAAAACATGATGAGATGAATATAAGATGGATGAAGAAGGGGATGAAACATAATAAAATGAGGAAGATGAAGAAGAAGAGCAGAAAGAGAAGGAGGAGGATGAAGAAACAAAGGAGGATGTTAAGGAGGAAACTGATATTGATGTTGAGGATCTACAAAAGGAAGAAGAAAGGAAGGACATAGGTGAAGAAAGCAATGGAAAAGCAGGGACAAAAAAAAGGAGTCACCTAGGGTGTCTCCAGAACCCACTGAGAGAGAGGCAACAGCTGCCCTCACTACTCTTAGCACCCCCATCAAGAAAAAAGGTAAAAGACAGAGGCATGCCCCCTTATATTTCAGGACAAGGAAAAGCACAAGAATAAGACAGGGTAAACCCCAAACTCCAACCAAAATTTTCATTGTGATTGAAGACTCCACCAAAAAAAAGGAGAAAATGCCTTCCCCTAAGTCTCCTATCACTTATGTGAGAAGACCTATGACTAGATCAACCTCCTCCAAGGGAAAAACAATCCTACAGGATACATAGCAGAACCTACAGGAAGTAGAAGCAGTCCTACAGGATACTTGCTAAACCTATAGGAGGCACAAAAATTGGAAAGGGAGGTAGGAAAGTAGCAAGAAACTAAACAAGAGGACCCAGAGTCAAAAGAACCTAGCCCCCAACCTAACCTTGAATCCTACTATAGATTTATTGAAGGAGGCAGAGTCATACCTCAAAAATTGGCTATTCCATTGTTCTTCAAGGTTCAGAAGGAGAGAGCCAAAACTCACTGATGGATGCAGATCACCAAATCCAAGGGGGTGGAAGACATTAGGAACATGGACGAGAATCTCAACGATATGGGAAGAGGGATAAGTAGCCTGAGAGACAAAGAATCCATAATGAAAAATAAACTAGAGATAGAAAATGCATGGTTGAGAGGACAATTGCAGGAAATAGAGAATCAATTGGCATGTGTGTCCAGTCTCTCTTTGGAAGCAATCTATTGTAGGATGCTAGCTAAATCTTATGCCCTATACCTCAAGGAGAAATGGTTGTAGTTCCAGATCAAGACCCTAGCATAGAGAGGCACCATGCCATTTCATGACTACAGACAGTTCATTGATTTTTTTTATCATAGCACACTAGAAGATAGGGCCAAGTTGGCTGAATTTTATTTGCACAACATGGCCTTAACAAACATGTATGTATGGGACCCTAATGCCAAGCTAGAAGATTTATAATTGATGGCTTTGGCATCATGGATGAACCATGAGGAGTCAAGGGCTACAGAGATGAAGAAGATATTGGCAAGAGAGGAAACTGAACCTCTTATGATCAGAGCTAAATAGTTAGATCCCGTGGCCATCATTAGTACCCATAATCTGATTGCAAATGATCCTCAGCTTGCAACTAGATATATTGCTGCCTAAGAGCAAGCAATTTCACATTTTGAGGACATGTTCAGGCTATTAGGGGATGATAACATACATGCTTGCCTAAGGAGATGTAGCACATTGCCATACAACTTAAAGATAAGAGAGTACCACTCTCCTCAAAGATTGAGAGAAGCACTAAACATGACGCCCATGTACAAGCAATCTTTGCAAAGGTTGAAAGTCAATTGGATTGGCCTGAAACTCAGTCCACCACTACTCTTAGGAAATCTAGAAGGAAGGAAGGAAGAATAAGAAAGGAGGCAGTGGTAGGGGGTACAAAGGAAAGCAGGCTTCTATGAAGAAGAAGTGGAGACTACAGTAGATGCATGGGATGCTAGGGAGGCCACTAGAGCTATGAAGGATATGGATATTGATTGAGTTGCTCAAAGGATGAGCAACACTTTTAGTAGGGGCTGATGATGAGCTTCATCATTGGGTAATTATATGGGCCTTAATTCACCTCCTATCTTAGTCAAACCAACTTTTCTCACAACATATTACATGTTTTTTATTATATTTTGTTTATGAGATGAGTTAGAGTTGGATATTATGCCTAGTTGACTAATATGCATTGAATGTAGGATTGAAGGAGAAAATCAAGGAATTTTTGCAAATACTAAGGTTAAAACTCGAGTGGGACAAGGGAGAGGGATTGTATGAGGTAAATCCTCCCCTTTTACTGATCCCCCATTCGAATATTCCTCCATCCATCACACCAACTCGGAGTGCAAGAAGTCGAGCCATGAGGATTAGAAGGCAGTTGGGCAAGTGAGAGACAAAGAGCTAGTTTATCTCAAGTTTGGGAGATGAGCCTCCCTGATTTTAAGGAAGTTGTTGGGGACTTCAGTTGTATAAGAAGAGAGGCCTAGAGTCTCATTAATATTTGTATTTTTGTTGTAAAACTTTAAGCTATTTTTGAGCTCCAAACTTGTGAAAGTATTATTGATGTAATTTTCTATTTTGGTAATAGCAATGAGTTTTGTTTTGAGCCAGCACTGAGTTAACTCAGAGGGATTAAGCTCTTGGGTTAGGGCCCAAACCTGGCAGCTAAGGCTCCTCTTTCTTGTATATGTATGTTTAGTATAGTTTCATAGCTTCATTGTTAATTTGCTTTTAGATGCATTTCCATTGCAAGTAGTGTAGATTGGATTGGTTGTTTATTAGTTTGCTTCCATTTGTGCCTTACTTCAATAGCATGTTAGTAGGGATAAAAGGAGCTCCACAAGGTTGTCGGTAGGTGTCTCAGCCTCACTTCCTCCCTCTCGGATCACAACTTGAGGAAGGGACCCTTATGTAGCCCCAAAAACACAGATTTGTATTTCTTTGATAAAATTTGGAGTTTGTTGTCTTTAAATTAGTGTTTGGTTAGTTTTGAAAAGTAGGAATCCATTGTCATATTTTTTATCTTCATTTTTGCAGTTGATATCATTCATGCTTTCATTCCTTTCAACAACTTTCCTCATGCATAATGTACGTAGTTAGTTCATTAATTCTTCTTCTCTAGTTTATGAGAATGTTTCTTGTTTACATAGATTTTTGGAAAATATACATGTTTTATGTAGAGCAAGTTATTTAGGATGAGATAAAGAATTCATTGCCAATAACCACGTTCCACTCCATCCACCATAGCCATCCATTGTTTTCACCATCACCTTCACTAGTTTTCATCATTTTCCATAGAAATGCTTCCAAGCTCATTGAGCGAATTCAACCATATCCTATCTTTGTTGTTGACCTATGAGTGATCCTAGACCTTCTCCCACTCCATTCCACCCATCAACCACCTTTCCTAAGCCTTCCATCACCTCCAACACCTCACATTTTTCTCTTGGATGTATCCTGTAGGTTTACAGGGAATCCTATAGGTTTCTAGTTCATCTTGTAGGTTTTCCTAAAATGGCTTGTTTTGAGGCTGAATTGAGGGAAAACCTCTAGGGAGTCACCGAAAGAACCCCAAGGGTCTCCCACACCATACAACCATCTCCTAACTCTTCCATCCATCCCCAAATATCCTTAATTCACCTACCACATCACCAAAAGGAATTACTTTGCATACTTGGTTTTGCATGAAAAGACAGAAAGACAATTTTTATTTTTTATTTTAGCCTCTTTACTTACACATTAGTGATGTTTGATGCTTCTTACTTCTATACTTAGATAGTAGCATTTGGTTCATGTTAATTTAGCATTTTTGCACAACATAGTTTCTTAGTAGTTACTTAGGAAATGGTGTGATTTAGCATTGAATTTCGATCTTCTCTATTATTGCGGCAGAGTAGCTCTCTCTTAGAGTAGATTTACCTTTCTTCCATCAAGAAATCAAGATTTTTCTGACTCCATAGGAGTTTGGCTTGAAAAACTCAGTGGTCCCTCACCAGCTAAATACTGACAATAGGCAGAACCACCACTTTTACTTGTGTATACAATAGTGTCACCTCCAAGTTTGTACGAACCCCATGTTGATAAAATAAAGCTGGTAGCCTAGGATTTGCAGCATTCTTGCTATAATACTAGTGCTCATCACTTACACAACAACAATTTCAACTCTAGAGACGTTCTATAGAACTAGGTAAAGGAGTCAGCTAGATTCAGGATGACACCCAACCATATCTACAAGACCAAGATACTGTGAAGGGAATATCAATACTTAGTCATATTTGCATGTCAACTGTATGGCCAGGAAAACACAAAATCCTTCCCACAGAGTTGGGTGATTGTGTTGGAACAGCTATCCAGAGAAGGTAAACCATGTAACTGGTCCGGCATGTTGGCTCATGAGCTGAAGAAACAGGTAACGAAGGCTCGACAGACACTCGAAGGCATGCAAGCAAAGATCTACATGTTCACCTAGGTATTAAATGCAATTTGTGCCCAACACGAGTTCTCGAGCTTGGAATTGGCATGGTCAATGACAAAGACTGCTGTGAACGCATATTGTAAGTTGTTGTCCGAATGCAGCTTTAGAGGAGTAATCACACGGTTGTCCGATCTTTTTTTCACCCCAGTTTACAAGATGATATTCGAACAGGATACACCCCGCAAGTTGAAGGAAGCAATGGAGGCACTGAGAGATATTGATTATTGGTATGCCTCACCATTCAACACCTTCATACAAATGTTTAGTATGGAGAAGCCTCTGTATGTTCTACCGAAGCTTTCCTTGTAAATACTCACCATACAGGAAGTAGCATATCACATCTCGATAGGATTGACAACTAGACTGCACCAAAAGAAGAAGGCACCTTGGCCTACTCTTCCATTGCGGATTGGATTATATGAGATTCAAAGTTTCACGAAAGTGGATTTCATAGAAAAACTGATGAATAAGTATCCATTCGACCTCCGAAGTTACAAGTTGTATGACCCACATTGTCTTCTAAAGGATCACTACATGAAAGTACAGTTCAACTGGATCCACAGGGCATGTCATTGGGCAAAGGAGGACCCAAGGGGATATTGTTACAACTCCTACAGACTCAATGAACCAATCAACTTCATTGTGGAGTGGTTAGTGAAGCAGCATGAAGAAGCATCCCAGATAACACCAACACTAGAAGTAGCAGTAGCAGTACAGCCAAGCATACTAGTGCATGACAAGGGCAAGAGCAAGATTGTCGATCACATGGAGGAAGAGAAAACATGCAAGTTCTGCGCAGATCCATTGGTAGAGAAAGAAACTATGGCTATAGAAGTGAAGAACCAACAACATGACAAGCGAATCGCACAAAGCCAGAGGGAGAAGAGAATAATGGAGGAAGAAGAGAAGGATTTGCAATAGCTGAAGGAGAAACTCTGGAAGGAGCAAGAGCTGCGTAGGCAGGAGAGGGAAGCGCAATAGAAACAAGTACAACAAGGGGTGCAACATGTTCAAACAAGTGAAACAACACTTGTACTAGTAGTGGATTCATCAGAACACCTGGCATCATGCAGACAAGGTGAACCATCGCAAGAGTAGGACATTGCTCATGAGATAGAGAAAGCACTTCAACATTTGGATATAGACATGGAGCAATGGGAATCAGACCAAGACATCAACCTTATGCCTCATCACCAAGAGTTAGACTTACTTGCTTCACCACATCCAGATGATGAGAGAGTCTCAAGTGACCGAGGAGGCACTGAGATCCTCAGAGATCATCTTGAAGGAGAGATGCAAAACATCTCATTTTACAAGTCTCAACATAGAGTTGTGAAGTCACGTAGAGTGGCGACTCTAGATACATCTCATGCACAAGTTGAGGAATGAGTGATCATGTCTGATGTGCGTAAACATCTAGAAGCCTTGGTTGATGCAACTAGAGTGTATGTCGAAGCCACTAGCTCAAGTGTTTGCTTTTTGATAGCTGAGAATGAGTGAATGGATAAAGGTCTTCTGACAACCAAGCAAGGAGGAGAGTTCGTGACAACATCCACCAGAGCTAAACTGAACAAGGAAATACTAGATGAAGTATTGTCCCTTGACATAGTCATCTGAGCATTGTACTCCACGTTTGGCACCATGCACAAGTCAGTCGCCATCTCAACAGATGGCAGCAGTGATGTGTTAGAATAACACGTATCTTGATGAACTTGCATGCTTTTGTTGATTACATGCAAACATGGATGATGAGATACAAGGGAGTCCCACTTCACTTGCCTAAGATGATGAAGGCTAGTGTAGTTGAGCTGAATGCACGTATCCAGAGTGAGATACTGAACTATGGAGAGCTCCTGCAGCTCATCACTAGTATACAAGCTTCCCATTCATGTGTGCTCAATAGTATGGATGTTATGGTGTGCGCAGAAGTGATCCCATCTATTCGGACTTTCACACAGGCGAAGACAAAGGCATGGGTCCAACTAGAGCTTAACTTGTACATCGACGAGTTGATGCACATTTCTTCAGCCCAACCTTGCCCATCAATGCAAACATCATGCACAAGTATGTTGTTGGTCTGGTTGCATTGAGGACAATAATGCACATACTTACAGACAAGTTGGAAAAAGGAGCTCAGGCATTGTACCTAGATGCTATGGAGGCAAGAGTCGGTTTCTAGAAAGATGTCACCTTGGAGCACACAAAAACCATTGTGGACTACCAATATTTGCATTAGTATGTTACTCTTGATCAGCACGAGGATGTTGAGGAGTTGGACATCCATGGTTGTCTAAGTCATAATAATGTCTAGCATGGCTTTCTCAAGCCATTTCTTTGACATGGGTAAATGTGCATTGTAATGTAATGTCTTATGTCGATAGTTGGATGTAACAGTCATAGAGTAGATGAAGAGTCATGAGAGTAGTTGAATCATCACAAATGGGAAAGCAAAGGGTCACCCCACCCTTTTCTATAAATAGTCCCTCATAACCCATTATATAGGCTTTTGGTCAACCAAGCTTTTGATAAGACTATCTTAGAGAGAAGTTGGATAGTATTGTAATGAGCCTCAACTTCTCCACTTCGCAAAGCTTATACATCTCTTTGGAGGAGTAGGCAGTTGTGGTTGTAACATTCCGCTATTGGAACTACTGGTTGGACATGGATGTATTGTATGACTCGAACTTACACTTCTTAATATAACAAGAGACAACATGTTTCATGCATATGTTGTATTGTATTCTTTGCTACATGTTTTACTCTAAATGATGTATGTATTGGTTTTCTTATGCATGCATGTATAACTATTTTTGTATGTATGTCTGAATTTTTCTAAAATGTCTTATTAGTTTAACCATAACTTTGGATTGCTTGCTAACTTGCCTTCCATATTGTGACATATCTTTGCTCGTGTGTTCCCTTCTTAACTGCATGCTATCACAGGTTTCCAAGGGGCACACTCATCTCAACCCCCGTGTGTTAGAACCTTTCATGCACCTTCCTTAGCTTGCTACAGTTGTCGCACCGTTGCTACCAACACAGTTATCTTACTTTCCTCTATACGAAATCACTGTGAAGGCATTACCATACAACCCACTATTGGGAGTCCTACACAAAACAGTTTGAGGTCTAATTGGGACTTCTTACGGGGGAGATTCCCTGACATGTTGGCGGGTCAAGCACCATCAACATAACCCAACATCCTTATGACCCATTTTTGCTACTCTTCTAGAGATAATATTTGTTCTAAAGAGTATTTAAGACTATCATGATATGTTTTTACCTTGAAATATCTTCCCATTAGTTACGGTCACCATTTATTAATTCCATGTTGTATTGGCAACATTTCCTTCTCATAAATAGCTTTGTGTAAATACTTTCCTTTTATTGGATAACTTTCGAAAGAAATGGATCTTTCTTCTTGCATTAAAACAACACAAATTCCATTTCGTGAGGTATCACATTCCACAATAAAGGTTTTTGTGAAGTCTGGCATAGCTAAGACTGGTGCTTGGAACATTGCCTCTTTAAGATGTTCAAAGGCCTTTGTTGCTTCTGGAGTCCATAAAAATGCATCTTTATTCAATAATGTTGTTAAAGGTTTTGTTATTGTCTGATAATTCTAAACAAATTTGCGATAATACCATATCAACCCAAGAAATTCTGCAGATGCTTTATGGATGTGGGGTATTTCCATTCCTTAACGGCTTTAATTTTTCTAGGGCCTATCTTAACACCTTCATGAGATATAATATGACCTAGATATTCCACCTCTTGTACTCAAAGAAACATTTGGAGCTTTTTGCATCTAATTGTTTTTCCTCCAATAGTTTGAGAACCCTCTCAACATATTGAACATGATCCTTCCAAGACTTGCTATAGATTAGTATATCATCAAAAAATACTAACACAAATTTTCTAGGAAGGGTTTGAAAATGGAATTCATCAAACCTTGAAATGTAGAAGGTGCATTGGTAAGGCCAAAAGGCATGACCAAAAATTCATAATGACCCTCATGAGTTCTAAATGTTGTTTCTGGAATGTCTTCAGTCATCATTCTAATTTAATGATATCCTGTACAAATATCCAACTTGGTGAAGTAAATTTATCCAAGTAATTCATCCAATAGTTTATCAATGACAGCAATGGGAAATTTATCTTTAATAGTGAGCTTTTTGAGCTCCCTATAATCCAAACGCATGCTCTATGTTCCATCCTTCTTGTGCACCAATACTACTGGAGTAGAGGAATAACTTTGACTAGGTTGAATTATACTAGCCTCTAGAATTTCCTCAACCATACGTTCAATTTCACTCTTTTGGGCATAGGGATATTTGTAAGGCCTGGTGTTTGGATGAACACTTCCTAGAATCAAATGAATAGCATGATCATGATCACGAATAGGTGGGATACCTTTGGGAGTCTCAAATATCTTGGAATGATTGTCCAAGAATTTTTTTATATCTAGATAAATAGATGATTTCGATGTGGTAACCTCTAGAGAACATAATTGTGAATTACACCTCATTTTTCTTATTTCAAAAGCTTTGTAATTCCATTAGAGCTGATTATCTTTCCTGGTTTCCTTGCAATACCTCTTAATTCAACTTCCTTTCCTTCTAAAGAAAATTTCATGAAAATTTCTTGAAAATTAAAGGCTATTGTACCCAAGGATTGTAGCCATTCGACTCCTAGTACAACATCAGCACTGCCCATTGGGATGGAAAGAATTGGGCTATTCAATACATATTCTCCCATGGATAGCTTTATATTATGGCACTTTCTAGAGAAATCTATAGTTCCTCCACTTGCAACCTTCACTTGACACTTTGGTGTTGGATATAGGAAGAAATTTAATTCCTTGGCTATCTTACAATGAATAAAATTATGGGTACTACCCGAATCAATCAACACTATTACCCTTTTGTTCTTGATATGTACTTCTATCTTGATAGTTTGATGAGTAGTAATTCTGACCAATGCATTAAAATATATGGTCTAATTCATTTCTTCTTTCTCTAGGGTTTGTTCTTGGTGTATATAATCTTCTTTTGACGTTTCTTTTTACTTTTCTTCCTCCTCTTCACAATCAATATAAAATAATTTCTTCTCAGCACACTTGTGACCTTTAGTGTACTTTCTATCACAATTGTAACAAAGCCCTTTTTCTGTTTCTTCTTCCAATTGTTGGGTTTTCAACCTTGTAGTTTTTGGAAGGCTTGGGGAAACAACACTTCCATCCTTATAGATGTGAGTGGTAGGCTTCCTTGTTGCCATAATTTTTCTTTCCATTTTTCTTGCCAACCTGAATGCCTTCTCCAATGAGTTAGGTTACCAAAGGCGAACCTCATGTTGGATGTTATCCTTTAAAGTCCCTATGAGCATATAAATTCTATGCTCCTATGGAATATATTTTACCCCTATACTAAATATTTGGAAGTCCATAATGTGCTACATCATTGAACCCTTTTGTTTGACATTGATCCATAGAAAATTTTAGGGGCGAATGTTCGCCCTTTGGCGAAATTAAGGGGTTTTAAATTTTTAGTGGGCGAATATTTTGTATCATAGTACATTTTTACAAATCACCTCAAATAGCCCACCTTTTATTAAGGAAGAGGGTAAAAAAGGTAAATTTAGCCCTTGAAATTAGGAGTTAGAACCTTCCATTCGCCCATTTTCAAGAATAGGTTTTATTTAAGTGAATCCTATGGGTCCAAATACCATATTTATAAAAGAGGTATGGTAAATTAATGAAAATATAAATAAATGAGAAGTATGGTAAATAAATAAAACATTTTTTATATTACTCCATAAGTCACCTTATATACATGCAAGGGTGTAAACAAATAAAAATATAAGTAAAGTGGAGGTATGGTAAATAAATAAAACGTCTTTTTATACTTATTCAAAAGGTATGGTAAATAAATAAAAATATAAATAAACTAGACATATGGTAAATAAATAAAACCACTTTTTATATTTAGTCCATAACCCTCCTTCTATTAATGAAGGCTTAAAAAAGAGGTTTTATTTAAGTGATTCCTATGGGCCAAATACCATATTTGTAAAAGAGGTATGGTAAATTAATAAAAATATAAATAAACAAGAGATATGGTAACCAAATAGAACATTTTTTTATATTTACTCCATAAGTCACCTTATATTTACGAATAGTCAAAAAATCGTTATATTTAGGTGAAACCTATGGGTAAAATACTATGGGACAAATACCATGGGCTAGATTATTATTAATACCATGCAAAAAAACACTATTAACCCTAATATTAGTATTAATAAAAATAAAAATGGCACATGGTATTGACCCATGGTATTCACCAAAATGGAACATGGGATTGACCCATGGTATTCA
>APFE031341696.1:42516-92863 GCA_000404065.3 Pinus taeda
AGGAAGGAAAGAAAGTACATTACGCTAAGTTCTCTTATGCTTTTCAAGTTTTTCTTGGATATCTACAACGTTTCGTGTAGGAAAGTACATTCTATTAATGAAAATTTGTCTTGATAGAAAGGCCCAATTTCAAATTCTAATGCTTTCAAAAACATTGTATAACTGTAATGTTTCTAAAAGGAAAGCATATTTTTTCAATTTAAGTATCATGATCCCATATTCCAACTTATTTTTCAATAACCCATTAGGCTTTGTAGCTTTGAATAAATCCATGTCTTTTGATAAGATCCTCTTCCAAATTAGAATGCAGTTTCCTTTTGGCAATAACCACATACAATGTCTTGATTTTGTTATTGAGAAAATAGAGGTTGTGAAACAAGCTCGTTCCATACAAGCACTTGATTCATTGATTAAGTATTAATTATGGCTCCTGATGTGACAATGTCTTGATTTTATTGCTTGAAAATAGAGGTTATGCTTTACTATTTCATAAAATTTCTTACAATCTTTCCATAAGTATTGATTTGTAATCTCAGTCATTGAGGGATGATAGTAATGAAAAGGGTAATATTATATGGTTTGAAGTTCCTCTATTACTAAATATTTAAATATATCACCACAATTTAACTGTTAGTTAAAGGAATTGTATTTGATTTGTAAACAATTCATTGCTTGATTTATAGATTTTTATTTTTTCCCTTTTTTATTTTTTTCTCAGATTTGGTATGAGATATCTTCCAGGATTTGGGTTCCCTAGTTTCCCCACCATAGCTATGAGGTTCATATGCTATCATTAAATATTCTCGGAATGCTACAACTTTTCCAGTAAGTGTGCTTTGAAACATTGTTGTTGATTTTCCATGCTATTAATGCAAATAAGCACTGCAACTAGTGCCATTATTTAGATTAAGTGCCAAAATCTACGTGGTCCTGTAATGCTGGAGTGATTGTTTCCTTGAACATAATATATAGTAGATTATATTTTACTAATCAACTATGGGTGTGATCCCTCGCAGGAAGGGAAATTCAAAGTGACTTTGATTTCACATTGATTTGTCAAAACATCCACACAGGAAAGGAGATTCAAAGTGACACTGATTTCACATTGATTTGTCAAATTGGAGGAAAGAGAAAAGGAAAATTTGTATTCAACAATGCTCTTAATTTCATATGTACATGCAAAGACATATTAATAGAAAATATTGAAGGGTTGCCTAAGTAATATTTTCCATTGCACTACATTATTTACAGCTTGTAAATAAATAACTAGGAACAATTCATTACACTACTTATTATTAATTTTTTTTTTATTGATAAGTGGGTGAATCCTGAAAATCACGCTTACGCTGTGGCTGAGATGCCATGACTCAGGGGCATATAATCTGTCAAAGTCACTCGGGGATTGCACCCAGCCCGAGCCGCACCAGTGGAAACCATGCTCGATTTGTGGTATTGGAGAGACTAGAACTGGTGACCTTTGCTTACGGAGCGCCTTAACAACGCGCTCCTTCACCGACTATTCTAAATCTCTACTACACTACTTATTATTATTTATTAATCAGTGCTTAAGATTTTGATATTGAACTGGCTAAGATTTTTCTTCCTTTGGTGAAATTTTGTGTTCTGTAATGCTTCTTTTCCATTCACTATGTATAGCATATAAAGTGTGTCTAATGGAGTAGGAAGATTGGAAAGTCTTGTGATCCTTTAACTATGTTACAAGGCAGAAACCCAACGGGGCAGGGTAGGTGCATCCCCACAAAGGGGTCACAAATACCAAAGATGGTATTGGCTAGTGCCTTGAGCTAGAAAATTTCCTTTACCCTTCTATTAACAATGAATCTGGAGATGATTCTAATATTATCTTTATAAGATTTATATCAGTTAAGGTTGATGAATAAAATTCATGAGACATGAGCTAGGATGTCCTTGTAAGGTGGTTGTTGATTATTGGAAGCTATGATGGCCATTATGTCAAGCCAGGTGGTCACACTCCCTTGGTCGTGAGCATGATTGTGATCTAGATGGAAGCCTTCATAGTCTAGATTGATTGTTTAGCATTGATAGTTAGTGGGCTCATTCACAAAAGATTCTATTTCACTAATCCTTTTTATAGAGTTGTCAGATTCAATTTCCAAAGGCTTTAATTACACTATAGAGCTGAGTTATGAGAGAGTTGTGATTCACAGTGTTAAGCAGAGCAGTTATGACACTTAAATGAAGACAACCATAGTAGAGGTATCAGACTCTATTATAAGCTTACCTGCATATTATAAGGGACTTGGTTGGCTTTTTTATAATTTTATAAACAAGTTCCATGTCGTGGAAATGTGAAAAAAAAACAGTGATATTGCCACCATGTGGCTCTTGTCATATATGGTTTTATACTTTTTCAAAATATTCTCTAAGAGTTCACAATGCTAAGATTCACTAGGACTTTACAAAGTTTTATTATTTAGTGAAAGACTCGCCAAGATCTTACAATATTTTATAATTGAGTAAAATTTTCACCATGCGTGGTGAGAGATTCGCCAAAACATTATATATACATATTATATTATTGATAAAATCGCCTTCCATTTTTCCTCTATACTATGGAGATTCACCCATTTATTATACATATAAATTTAGGGGGGGGTTCTTAAAATTTTCCCTACTGGGGACCCTACCCTAGATGAGCATCTTCGTAGAAGATGATGGAATTTGCCACTAGTAGGAAGAGTCACACCTAATTTCGTGGTACTCCAATCACTTGTATCTGTATAGCCTTTGCAAGATCCTCTACTACTTCCATTAGAACCTCATGAGTCAAAATATCCAAGTTCCTCTGTACTGCATGGAGGGCTCTCCCAAACTCAATTGTTTCTCTCTCCACATATTTTTCGTGACAACTATTCCTAGGTAGACCCTTAGGTCTCAATGGTCCCACATCTATATCATGATCATTTGAATATTGTCAATATTTTTGTGTCCTGAAAAAAGACTTTAAATTCCTTGAGATTATTCTTAAATAAATAAATAAAATATCTTAAGAAAATAAAATTTACCAATGTTTTCCCATGCATCCCACTCAAGAATTACCAACTCTGGGTCCTCTTGGAAACCTGGTCCTACATACAGGTAATCGTCCATGGCCACGACTTGTTGCTCCCACCACTGGAAGAACTTTTCATCAAAGGATTCTTGGGTGACTTCACCTCCACCAAGTGTCCTAATCAAGTCTAACCATGTGGCCATCCTTGGATCTCTAGGACTGCTGATGGAAGATGCCACTCTAGTTTGTAGCATAGGAATCTTCTCAAGGAAAAATGAGCAGAGTATGGTAACATAATTGAGGTTATTTATCCTCCCCTGTCTAACTTATGTGAGTTTCTTTTTCATATTGACCAATAGCATTGTAAACCATTCATACACTATTGGTCTTAAGCATTCCACTGCTAGAAACATAGCTAGTTGTGAGGCCTAGAGTAATGAAGTTGAGCCTGATATCCTACCAATAGTGAAAAGGATTATCTCGATAGGAAAACTTGTAACTTGTTTAATTGGGACATGTGAACTGAATTTGTTAGTGTTTGGTGCATAATACATAACAATATAATCATCAATGTAAATTCTCTTGCTAGCCTTGCCTTTCAAATTGACCACTTCTCCCCTTTGGGAGAGTCTTGTAATAAGGTATATGTCTTCCACTTCAATATCTAAAGGAATTGAGTCTATGATGAATTTATCTTGCTCGATGACCCAATAATTAATCAACATTTCCAATAATCGCGTTTGATCTGTCATATTGGGCATCATGAAGAATTTGAGGAAACCACAATATGTAAATCCATCCAATGATATTTGATCTTCTAATACTTCATTATCCACATCACTATGTTATTTCTCTCTCCAAATAATTGACATCGTGAAAAATTGAGTGATTTCACCAATTAGAAATTGAATTACGAACTTTGTTCTGTACATACACTGTTTTTGTAAGAGACAATCACGTATATATGAGACTTTCCTTTTAATAAATTGTGTATAGGGATTTCTATACATAGCCCGATAATCCCAGACCTGCATATATGTAGAACTCGTTTTGAAATTTGAAATTCACTCAAAATGATGATTTTATCTATCAAAATTTTGAATTAATTGGAAGAGATTACGGTAATTAATTACTTGGAGCTCACGGTTTATCGATTTTTTTACGGAATTTGTTGAATTAACTTGCTCAAATTTTCTCTAAAAGCTCTCTCCTCAAAACTTGGATGGTAAGAATGAAATTGGGTGAGTCCAAAACTTCATTTTATAATAAAAACTTCAACCTACTTTGCTAAAGTTCTTTTTTAACTTTATTATTTTATTTTTATGAACTTTTAACGCTTGCTTGAAGTGTTGGGAAGAGCGTTTCTTAGGATGGTGAAGACTTTCTTGTCACCTAGTTATATTTTCTTGTTTTTCTGATTCCATGATCGTTGACCTCTCATGGTAGGTATCTAACTCTAAACTAGCATATAGGTTAAGACATAGCACTTTTCCGTTGCATTTAACATCTTGAACCCATGCTGTGATATTTATCCATAGGGTTGACCACACTATGTTATGATTATTTAATCTCTCTCACTCGCCATTTCGTAAAATTTTAACATAGTGGTAGAGCCTTTCCTTCCACGGGCTTCCTAATTAGAACCTCTCTAGCATATGTTTCCCATGTTGTAAGTATTTTGTACGCTCGAGAATCCTCTCTAGTCCCACCATGACTTCACGTTGAAGCCTCATTCTTATTATTCTTTACTGTTATTCTAGCTTTATACCCTATAAGATACCATGTGTTGAGTTATACTATTACATTTCATATTCACCACTTGCACCCCTTTTGGCCTTAAGATGGATTCATTGGACTCATGTATATGTCCCTTTTGACAATGAGTTTTTCTACAAGATCAAACCATGCATGCATTAGCCTTTGTCACTTGACACCTTTTTCTATGGAGGGAACACCCCCAAGTGTTGATGACTAGTATATACCACATTGCATTAAGAATATGAATGTTCTAGACCCAAGAACTAGTCCAATTTCCCTTGACACTCATTCTCTCTACTGTACTATAGGCATTATTTTAGTATTTTTCAGGATTTATAATATGAAAAAAGATAATAATAATAAAAAAAAATCCAAAAAAGGAGTAGGAATGGGACAATGTCTTCATAATTTGAATGAGTCAAGTATCAGTCATGTCATCCTTGAATAAAGCACTTAAAATGAGTCTTTCCTCTATCGAGTTGGGACTTTGTTTGAATTTAGGAAATCCAAAACCTTGTTCTTGAGTTATTCCTCCACCAATTGGTTATCTATTCCAATCATATCAAGAGTTTATTAGCTCCTGCATAAAAAACTTATACACAATTATTTTATGTTGCCATAAACTCACATCAAGTCATGCTTTTGTTTAAGGGAAGTTAACCTATTGTTGACCATTCTCCAGTGTCTCTTGACTCATTTATGTCAGCCATACCCTATCTGTCAAGTTATTCTTAGTATCACATCAGCAACATGGAACTTCACTCATGATTGTTAAGAAGGTCACCATTGACTTCTTACTAGTGAGTGTTCTCTTATCAACTCCAAAAAATTTCTCTAAGAGTAGACCTAGAGTTGCACCCGGGCCCTGTTTACATCATTGATAGGTGACCTTTTGCTCAACATCGATCAACATTATGGGTCTTTGACTAAGAGGTTCCCCCTATGTTCGATGTCAACTCAAATTACAATAGATTGGGATTCATGTAGTACCTTGGTTTCCATTTGACCCTATTGGTGGATTCCTTGCATATGTGTCAATTTTCATTATTCGTGGGTTCAGAGGATTTCTTTCATTCAATGGACACATTTTGTGCATGTTGGAAATGTACTTCAGAATCGTTACTAAATATTTCTTTGTCCAAGTTCTTCCAAACTATTAGCGTGTAGGTTGCACAAACATTGGTTGATGTGGGATGCCTTAATTCCTTGCTTCCAATAGATCTTTCCCATCAGCTCCAACTCATTGTTATGGGAACAAGGTATAGAGTGTATTTTTTAGTGCCTTAGGGTTTGCAGTAATTAGTGGCGGACTCCTTTGCTATCAACAGGAAAAAAACACTATTATATCTCAAATGGTAGCTTAATTGAAGTGTTTGACTTCAACACATCTATTCAAAATTTTTAGATTGGACTGGAGTACCTTGACACTCATTAGAATTATTTGTGAGTTGTCTCACACTTGTTAACAGTATACATCAACGATTGGTAATCAAACAACTTCTCACAGAGTAGATTTCAGCTCATTTATTCCCATGGTGTAGAAATTTACTGTATAATGTTTGTGAAGACCTCAAGTTGCGTCAACTTTTTGGTTCACTTGACAACTCCTTCAGTTTTCTACCAGTGACACCTCTCAGCTCTATATCTAGCAAAATTTCCCAACAACATCTTATACGTTGTCACCTGAGTTTATGAACTACCACTATTCCACCTATATAACTTGGTACTTTTATGTGGATCAATTATTCAACATCATTGGTGAAAATTTCTTCTATGTGATATTGAGACATAGCTCCATTGTGTTCTTTCGTGGCTATGATTTGATAATCCACTATGTATTCTCTAGCTCACTTTGTACACCTATGAATACTTTTTCGATCCAGATTATACTTTATCAACAAACATGATTTACCACATCTAAGCATGGGTATGTCCACCTTAGACATGATTTTTATTTATGAACTCTTCCATAGTTATTTGATGGCTTGGAACTTGGTGATCTCCTCCTAGGATTTCGAATGAATCTTCTCTTTATACTTAATATATTTCATCTATTATATTCACATCTGACTTCATATATTAGGGGTCATCTATTATAGTATCATTCAACACTCTTTCAGACCTGATTCATTGTTTATGGCCCTAGGTAGTCCCTTTACCCATGTAGTTGACGTTATACTAAAAATTTGTATTTTAAATTCTGTGCACAACTCTACCAACACAAAAACACATATATACATGGGTCCCATAATACTATACCCATGTATACATTTTTAAATATGAAAACATAAAATAAAAATGTTATTTTTCGATCAAGGTTTATGGGTTTTACCAAGAGCTCACCTACAGGAGTCTGTGGCCTAACTAAAATATGAAATTTGAGGTGGTATATACACACCACTTGGGTATGCCTAATTGAGGAAAAAATAAATATATCGACATTATACTCGATTTCCCCCAGATCAAGTCTGCTTTTCCCATTCCTCCTACACTCCCAGTCTCTAGGAAACCTTGATTTCCTCCGTAGAGATTCCCATCATTCTTATATACCATCTACTTTCACTTATTAGAGAGGCTATCTTCATGGCTCAGGCTGGATGAATCCATAGGAAGTACTCATTGGCTTCTTGGGCCTAGATCATGTTGTATCTATCTTGTACTGACTGTTGTTCATCAATAAAGAAGCTCATGTATTGTTGCTAATATATGTTGTCATCTTATGAATGCTTGTCTGAAGTATTATATATGATTATCTAACATATTCTTATTCATGCACGATGAATTATATATTATGTCTATGATTGCGTGATTAATTTGCGGGTCCACACATCTTCGAGGAAACAAAGGGTTTGGACTCTATGAGAACATCTTCAAACGTAGGACCCTCAGGTATATCTCTAACTCCAATTTGATTATTCGATTTTTTTCCATGCTTGATTGAGTGTTATTTTTTGATTGTTTTATCTTTCTCTGTTGATGTTTTCAACCCTTTCCTTAGGGAACTTTTCCTGCCAGCAACACTCCTAGATGTTAAATCAGTGGTTCAATTCCTCGCCCTATTTAGGTGTTATTCTTGGACATGTCCATGATGTAGCCTCACTAATTCCTAACTCACAAAAAAAAGGAAGAAACTACTAAGGATCATTAACTTCCTTCACCACTAGAGACATATCCTAGACCATATCCAATTATACCACAGAAGTACCTCAAAACATGCTTTGTTGCAACCCAATGTACATGCCTCGACTCAACCAAACATAATAAGTACATATATGGAAGATGGGTTTTACATATGATCAACTTTTGTATATGCACATAGATGTGGAAGCATGCATATATGAAAGTCAAACATGTGTGGAAATGTAAGTGCATTTACAAAATTTAACTTCTATATATGTATTTTCATATATATGAACATATATAGGAGTATACACATATGGAAGATGGCTTTTATATATGTGCAATTTTTTTATTTGCACATAGGTATGAAAACACATAGAGATAGGTTGAATTTCATATATTCACTAGAATTTATGCATATTCCTGACTTATGTATATGCATTCTTTCATATTTATGTGCATATACAGAAGCTGCACAAATACAGAAGACATTTTCTGTATATGTGCAACTTTTGTGTATGTACATATATATGAAAGCATGCATATATGAGAGCATGCATATATGAATGTTACATATAAAAAAATGTAATTGAATATATGGAATATGACTTCTGCATATGTGTGAGTATGTCATCCCCTATGATGCACAAGTGAGTGTGTGGTGTTTGAGTGAGGATACAAAACGCAAGAATGGGAATGAGTTTATTTTTAATGACACATAAAATAAAGCGGAAAAGGGGTTACATTTTATCTTGTGAATGGAATTTCACATATGTGTAACTTCTACATATGCATGTATCCATATATGTGTGCATATACAAAAGATACACATATACAAAATACATGTTCCATATATGTGAAACTTTTGCATATGCACATAGATATGGAAGTGTATGGAAGATGGATTCCACATGTGTGTGACTTTAGTATATGTATGCTTCCATCTATGTGCAAACATAAAATTTCACATATGCATAAGACATCTTTTGTATATGCGTAACTTCTATATATGCAAATATATATGGATGTGTGCATATACTATTCTACAACCAGATCACAAAATACAAGAGAAGATAGATCAACGACTTAGAAATTATCCTCTTCGAGGGGGAAACCTCCTTTACATTACATAAATTAACAATTCTTAGATGATCAAAATGATAATACCTCCTTGGAATATATATGAGTCTAAGGGGTCAAAATATAATTAGAGCCTACATAAAAATAATAATGTAAGGGTACAACAATAACAATAGTGGGCTTCTATGGGGTACAACAATAACAAAATGGGGGATACATGGGCACAAAAATAATAATAAGGGGCTACACTAACAATAAGGGGAATACATTAGTATTATAGAGACCTAACGTTCCCTTTTCCTTCAGAAAAGTGTCGTCCTTAATGCTTGAGTAGTTCTGGATGCTTATGTATAAAATTCTCATCTTCCCATGTGGAATCTTCAGGGGGTAAGTTCTTTCCCTTAATGTGATACTCTAAAATTAATCGATTCTATAGTTATCGGGTTCCCTTTTTTGTGCCTAATTTATGCTCCAATATTATTTTTTCCTTCTTCGTCAAGTTTTGGAAACAATGCTTAAACTCAGATCTTGGTATCGATAACCTTCTTTAAGCATGAAACATGGAAAACTGGTTGTACTTAGGAAGATGCAGGAAGCTCCAATTTGTATGCAATAGTGCCAATCTTTTGCAACACCTTGTAAGGACCATAGTACTTGGGTGATAATTTATTATCCTTCTTAGCTTCCTTGAGGGACATTTATTTGTATGGTTGTAGCCGTAAAGATACCTAGTTGCCTACATCAAAACTTCATTTACTATGATGTTGATATGCTAGTTATTTTATTCGATTCTGCACCAGAGTGAGGTTATCCTTTTTTTGGCTGATGCTCGATGTGATATTCGATGTGATATCTATAAAGTGCCATAAATGGGGTCATTTTCGCTGTAGTATGGAAGGAAGTGTTATACCACCATTTAATTATAGGTAACCACTTGACCAATTATTTTTTCTTATCAAATACAACGTAACGAATATATTCTTCCAAACATTTTTTCACCATCTTAATTTTTTCATAAAATTGAGGATGATAACATGAGATATGAGCTAATTGAGTACCAAGAAAAGAAAATAATTCCATTCAAAAATTTCCAGTGAAAATGGGATCTCTATCACTTACAATAATATTTGGGTTTCCATGTAGATTTTGAATTGGTTCCATAAATGTAGTAGCAATAATACTGGCTTGCAAAGGATGAGATAATGAACAAAAGTGTGCATACTTGGTAAGTATATACACTACTACCATGATGACACTCTTTCCATCAGACTTAGTTAAACCTGTGATTAATTATCTCAAATTTATTTTGTTCACAAACCAAACATTCCACCACAAACTTCTAAATATCATACTTAAGGTCATCCCAAACAAACTTCTTCTTGACCTTGTGGTAAGTTTTTAAAAATTTTAAGTGCCCTCCTAAGGGGGATGTCTGAAATTACAAAAGAATATTTTTCTTGACTTGGGAATTATTACAAAGATAAAAGCGACCTTTGTACCATAATGAATCATTTTTCTAGATAAATGTATTAAATGTACTGGGATCTTGCTGCAACTTTTGAATGAGTCTCCACATCTGTTTGACATTCTTCCATTCATCCCTTGCTTCGGTTGCCCAATCAAGTTGGATAATAGAAATGTCAGAAAGCAATGCTTCCACATCTTCATCCTTTCTTGAGAGTGTATCTGCAACAACATTTTGCTTCCCTTTTTTGTAGATGATTTCAAGGTCATAACCCAACATCTTTGTGACTCATTTTTTCTTCTCCTTTGAAGATAATATTTGTTTCAAAAATTATTTAATAATGATCATGATCTATTTTTACTTTGAAGTGTCTTACCATTAGCTAAGGTCTCATTTATTTAGTGCATGTATTATTGTCAACATTTCCTTCTCATAAATAGGTTTGTGAAAAATAATTTCCTTTGATTGGATGAATTTCAAAAGAAATGGGTCATCTTTCTTGTATTAAAACAATACCAATTCCATTTCCTAAGGAATCACATTCCAAAATAAAGGTTTTTGTGAAGTTTGGTGTAGCTAAGACTGATGCTTGGTAAATTTCCTCTTTAAGATTTTCTGTTATGAAACCAACTCACAAAAAGATAGAAAAGATAGATCAACGCCTTAGAAATAAGCCTCTTTGAGGGGGCAACCTCCTTTACATTACACAAATAAACAATTATTGGATGATAGAAATGGCTAAAACTCCCTTATATATATATATCAGTCTAAGGGGTTAGAATATAATTAAGCCAACATAATAGTAATAACATAAGGGCACACCAATAACAATAGTGGGTTTCTATGGGGCACACTAATAACAATATGGGGACAATAGGGGCACAATAATAAAATAAGGGATACAATGACAATAGTGATGGGGGAATTAGTAGTATTATAGGGACCTAATATGCCTGTTATGAAACCAGCTCAGAAAAAGATAGAAAAGATAGATGAATGCCTTAGAAATAAGCCTCTTTAATGGGGAAACCTCCTTTACATTAGACAAATGAACAATTTTTGGATGATACAAATGACAAGACCTCCTTTTTATATACAGGAGTCTAAGGGGTCATAGTATAATCAGAGCCAACATATAAATAATAATGTAAGGGCACAATAATAACAATATGGGGACTACATCAATACAACAATATAATAAGGGGGTTGTACTAATAACAATAAGGGGTTACACTAGTAGTATAGTGGCCTACCATGCCCCTCTCCTTCAAAAGGTGTTTTCCTCAATGCTTGAGTAGTTCTTGATGCTTCTGTATAAAATTATTGTGCTTCCATGTGGAATCTTCAGTGGGTAAGTTCTTCTACTTGATGGGTTACTCTAAAATTGATCCATTTCGTAGCTGTTGATTTCTTGTTTCTGTGACTGCTTCAGGTTCCAATATGATTTTTCCTCTTTTTAAGTCCTGGCAATATTGTTTGAATTGGGATCTTCTGCAACGAGTGGCCACACTTCTTCATCCTTCTTCCATTCATCCCTTGCTTCATTTATCTAATCTGGTTGGATAATAGAAATAGAACAAAACAATGCTTCCACATCCTCATCCTTTCTTGAGAGTGTATTTGCAACAAAATTTTGCTTCCCTTTTCTATAGATGATGTCAAAGTCATAACCCAACATATTTGTGACCCATTTTTTTTCTTCTAAAGATAATAGTTGTTCTAAAAAGTATTTAAGACTATCATGATCCATTTTTACCTTGAAGTGTCTTCCCATTCGGTAAGGTCTCCATTTCTTAAGTGCATATTGTATTGCCAACATTTCCTTCTCATAAATAGCTTGCTTGAGATGTAGCAGTAAAAATACCCAATCACCTACATCAAATTTTTTTTCACTATGATGTTGATCTACCTGTTGTTTCATTCGATTTTTCGCCAAAGTGGCGTTATCCTTTAAAAGTTGGAGAACTTGTTGCTGATGCTCGATGTGATCTTTAACTGCTTGAACCTTTTTCTTCTTGATATGTACTTCTATACTTAGAGTTTGAGGAGTGGTAATTTCTTCCAATCCTTTACAAGATATGGTCAGATTCATTTCTTGATGCTTGATATGATCTTTCACGTCTTGAACATTTTTCTTCTTGATATGCCCTTTTATCTTGATAGTTTGAGGAGTGGTAATTCTGACCAATGAATTACAAGATATGTTTGGATTCACTTCTTCTTTATCAATGTGATCTTTCACTTCTTTCACCTTTTTCTTCTTGATGTGTCCTTCTATCTTGAGAGTTTGAGGAGTGGTAATTCTTGCCAATGCTTTACAAGATATGGCTTGATTCATTTCCTCTTTCTCTGGGGTTGTGTCCTGGCGTATATCCTCTTCATTTGATGTTTCTTGATCCTTTTCTTCCTCCTCTTCATACTCCATGTAAAATAATTTCTTCTCAGCACACTTATTACCTTTAGTGAATTTCCTATCACAATTGTAACAAAGCCCTTTTTCTCTTTTTCTTCCAATTGTTGTGGTGTAACCCTTGTAGGTTGCAGAAGGTTAGAAGAAACAACACTTCCATCTTAATAGTTGTGAGGGGTAGACTTCCTTGTTGCTATAATTTTACTTTCCACTATGTAACAAAGCCCTTTTACTCTTTCCAATTGTTGTGGTGTTTCTCTAAAGAAGGTGTTGCTCTTTGTACCCTCATAATGTGCTATCATTTCCTCCATGAAAATTGACCACGTAACAAGTTGTTTACGATAACAAAGCCTTTTATACCATAAAAATTGATCTGTTTCTAAATATGAATATGCAATACATACCTTTTGTAACAGTGGTACACCATGTAGATCAAAATATTGCTCCATCTGAAGTATCCAATTTACCGGATCCTTGCCATCAAACTTCCTCATCTTGCTTTTTCTTGATTTTAGGAGGTCGATCTTAAAACTACTGTAACTCTATACTTTCAGATCTTTAAGTACTGAAATTGCGATCTGCAGTAGCCCTCTGCGTCCTCTTTCTAATGCCTCTAGTCTAATCCAAATTGGATTCTTCAAGGAAGAGTTTTACCAAATCTCCCACAGTGACCTGATTATAGACTAGATCAGTAGAGCGAACTTGTACGACATGCCACGTGTCACTTTTTCGACCTTTGGCTCTGAAAAATATATAAAGAAAACTACAGTCTGTCCTCTTTCTGTAGCTTCTGACGAAATTTCAATCAGATTCTCAAAGAGAAATTTAAGACGATTTTCCCCAGGTCACCTGTTTGGAATGTAATTCAGGAGTCTACAAAAAGACCAAGTTCCTCAGATCATATCTTTGCACATATAGCGCAAAAAGCTTTGAAATTTCGACCCAAGGTTCACTGCGATTTCATCTCAAACGGGTTTTTTTTTTTTTGCTTCTGAAACGTTGCAGGAAATAAGTTATAGCAAACATTCCACGATGACCTATTAGGAGCAGTGAAACCCTAGAATCCAAAGCTTTGATACCATATGTTATGAAACCAGCTCACAAAAAGATAGAAAATATCGATGAACACCTTAGAAATAAGCCTCTTTGAGGGGGCAACCTCCTTTACATTACACAAATGAACAATTCTTGGACGATACAAATGACAAGACCTCCTTTCTATATATAGGAGTCTAAGGGGTCATAATATAATCAGAGATGACATAATAATAATAATGTAAGGGCAGAATAATAAAAATAGTGAGCTTCTATGGGGCACAATAATAGAAAAATTGGGACTACATGGGTACAACAATATAATAAGGGGGTTGTACTAATAACAATAAGGGGTTTCACTAGTAGTATAGGGGCCTAACAATGCCCCTCTCCTTCCAAAAAGCATTGTCCTCAACTCTTGAGTAGTTTTGAATGCCTCTGTATAAAATTTTCATCCTCCCATGTGGAATCTTCAATGGATAAGTTCTTCCACTTGAGGAGATACTATGAAATTGATTGATTTCGTAGCTGTCGAGTTCTTGTTTCTGTGACTTCTTCTAGTTCCAGTATGATTTTTCCTTCCTCGTCAAGTTCTAGCAATATTGTTTAAACTAGGAGCTTGTCACCTATAACCATCTTTAAACATGAAACATTGAAAACTAGGTGCACTTGGGAAGTTGCAAGAGGCTCTAATTTGTATGCCATAGTACCAATCTTTTGCAAGACCTTATACAAATCATAATTTGGTGATCATTTATTATCCTTTTTAGCTTTCTCGAGGGACATTTGTTTATATGGTTGTAGTTGTAAGAATACCCAATCACCTACATCAGATATTATTTTGTTGTGATGTTGATCTACCTATTGTTTCATTCTATTCTATGCCAACGTGAGGTTATCCTTTAAGAGTTGGAGAACTTGTTGTTGATGCTTGATGTGATGTTCCACTACTTGAACCTTAGAATTTTCTCTTAAATGTGATGTGATGGATGGCGGATGATATCCACAAAGTGTCATAAATTAGGTCATTTTTTTTGCAGTATGGAAGGAAGTGCTATACCACCATTCAGCCAAAGGAAACCATTTGACCCATTGTGTTTGTTTATCAAATACAAAGCAATGAAGATATCCTTCCAAACGTTTTTTTACTATCTCAGTTTTCCCATCAGATTGAGGATGATAAGATGAGCTATGAGCTAACTGAGTACCGAGACAAGAAAATAATTATGTCCAAAAATTTCCAGTGAAAATGGGATCTTAGTCACTTACAATAATCTTTGGGTTTCCATGTATCTTTTGAATTGTTTCCATAAATGTAGTAGAAAATGTACTGGATTTAAATGGATGTGATAATGCACAAAAGTATGAATACTTGGTAAGTCTATCAAATACCACCATTATGATACTCTTTCCTTCAGACTTGGGTAAACCTATGATAAAATCCATTGAAACCTCCTCCCAACATTGCCTCGGAATGGATAAAGGTTGTAATAGACTTGGGATATTAATTGTTTCAACTTTATTTTGTTGGAAAACCAAACATTCCGCCACAAACTTTTGATATCTAATTTAAGGCCATCCCAAAAAAATTCCTTCTTGACCCTATGGTTTGTTTTTAAAAATCTTGAGTGCCTTCCTAAGGGAGAAGTGTACAATTCCATAAGAATCTTTTGTTTGAGTTCGGAATTCTTTCATAGGTATAAGCAATCTTTGTACCATAACGAATAATTTTTCTAGCTAAATGTATCAGATGTACTAGGATCTTGTTATAAATTTTGAATGAGTGCCCACACTTCATCCTTTTTCCATTCATTCCTTGCTTTTTTTATCCAATCTGGTTGGATAATAGAAATGGTGCACAACAATGCTTCCACATCCTCATCCTTTCTTGAGAGCACATTTGCCACAACATTTTTCTTCCCTTTTTTGTAGATGATTTCAAAGTCATAGCCCAACATATTTGTGACCCATTTTTGTTTCTCTTTAAAGGGTAATATTTGTTGTGAAAAGTATTTAAGACTATCATGATTTGCTTTTACCTTGAAGTGTCTTCCCTTTAGGTAGGATCACCATTTTGTAAGTGCATGTAGTATTGCCAACATTTCCTTAACGTAAATAAATTTGTGTAAATAATTTCCTTTCATTGGATGAACTTCAAAAGAAATGAGTCTTTCATCTTGGATTAAAACAACACCAATTCCATTTCCTCAAGCATCACATTCCATAATAAATGTTTTTGTGAAGTCTGACATAGCTAAGATTGGTGCTTGGCACATTACCTCTTTAAGATGTTCGGAGGCCTTTGTTGCTTCTGGAGTCCATGAAATGCATATTTCTTCAATAATGTTTTTAGAGGTGCTACTATTCTCCCATAATTATTAACGAACATGCGATAATACCCTATCAACCCAAGAAATCCTCGCAGATGATTCATGGATGTGGGGATTTTCCATTCCTTAATGGATTTAATTTTTCTAAGGTCTACCTTAACACCTTCACGAGATACAATATGAACCAAATATTCCACCTCTTATACTCCAAAGAAACATTTGGAGCTTTTTGCATATAATTTTTTGTCCTCCAATAGTTTGAGCACCATGTCAACATGTTGAACATGATCCTTCCAAGACTTGTTGTAGATTCATATATCATCAAAAAATACTAACACAAATTTTCTAAGGGTGGGTTTGATAATGGAATTCATCAAACCTTGAAATGTAGAAGGTGCATTGGTAAGGCCAAAAGGCATGACCAAAAATTCATAATGACCCTCATGAGTTCTAAATTTTGTTTTCAGAATGTCTTCATTCTCATTCTGATTTGATGATATCTTGAACAAAGATCCAACTTGGTGAAGTAAATTGATTCATGGAATTCATCCAAAAACTCATCAATGATAAGAATGGGAAATTTATCTTTAATAGTGAGCTTGTTGAGCTCCCTATAATCCGGACACATGGGCCATGTTCTATCCTTCTTATGCACCAATACTACTAGAGTAGAGAAAGAACTTTGACTAGGTTTAATTATACCAGCCTCTAGCATTTCTGCAACCATATGTTCAATTTCACTCTTTTGGGCATAGGGATATCTGTATGGCTTGATGTTTGGAGGAACACTTCCTAGAATCAAATGAATAACATGATCATGATAACAAATAGGTGGGAGGCCTTTGGGAGTCTCAAATACCTTGGAAGATTGTCGAAGACTTTCTGGAG
This sequence comes from Pinus taeda, assembly GCA_000404065.3. Taxonomy (NCBI): domain Eukaryota; kingdom Viridiplantae; phylum Streptophyta; class Pinopsida; order Pinales; family Pinaceae; genus Pinus; species Pinus taeda. Next base: position 59,637 of record APFE031341696.1, read on the forward strand.
ACTGGAGAAATAGATGATTTTGATGTGGGAACCTCTAGAGAACATAATTGTGAAATTATGTAATGTTGTTCCTTCTTTAGAATATTTATCATACTGTTGGAGATGATTATCTTTCCCAGTTTCCCTGCAATACCCGTTAATTCAACTTACTTTCCTTCCACACAAAATTTCATGAAAATTTCTTGAAAATTAAAAGCTATTGTACCCAAGGGTTGTAGCCATTGGACTCCTAGTACAACATCAACACCACCCATTGGAATGGAAAGCATTGGGTTATTCAATACATATTCTCCCATGTATAGATTGATATTATGGCACTTTCTAGAGCAATTTATGGTTCCTCCACTTGCAACCATCACTTGACACTCTGGTGTTGGATATACGAAGCAATTCCTTGGTTATCTTAAAATGAATAAAGTTATGGGTACTTCCTAAATCAATCAACACTATTACTGTTTTCTTATTGATATGTCCTTCTATCTTGATAGTTTGAGTGGTAATTCCAATCAATGCATTACAAGATATGGTCAGACTCATTTCTTCATTATCTAGGGTTTGTTCCTACAGTATATCCTCTTCTTTTGACATTTCTTGTTCCTTTTCTTCCTCCTCTTCACAATCTATGTAGAATAATTTATTCTCAGCACACTTATGACATTTAGTGTATTTTCTATGACAACTGTAAAAAAATCCTTTTGCTCTTTTACCTTCCAATTTTTGTGGTGTCAATCTTGTAGGGTGTGGAAGACTAGGGGAAAAACACTTCCATATTTATAATTGTGAGCGGTAGGCTTCCTGATTGCCATAATTTTGTTTTCTATTCTTCTTGCTAACCTGAATGCCTTCTCCAATGAATCGGGTTCCCAAAGGAAACCTCATGTTGGATATTATCCTTTAAAGTCGCTATGAACACATCAATCCTATGCTCCTCTGCAATATATTTTACCCTTATGTTCAATTTTTGGAAGTCCTCAAAGTGCTCCATTATTGAACCCTTTTGTTTGAGATTTATCAATTGGCTTAAAAAGGTGTTTCTTTTTGTATCCTCATAATGTGCTATCATTTCTTATGTAAAAATTGCCCAAGTGACAATTCGTTTACAGGAGCAGAGCAAACAATACCATACAAACTGATTTGGTTCCAAATATAAAGTTTCAATACATACCTTTTGTGTGTTTTGCACATTATCAAGATCAAAAAATTGCTCCATCTCTAGAATCCATGTTCCGGGATCCTTGCCATTAAAATTCCTCATATCGATTTTTGGAACATGGTTGATCTTCAATTCAACATTAGATTCTATGAAATCATGATTAACATTTCTTTTGTTCTCATCATGAGTTTCCTTTACTACCCTTTCACCATTAGTAACCATTCTCCTAGAAACTTATTCAAATTTATCTCCAATTCTCCCATCTTAGTGTCGATGCCATTCAACTTAGTGTCCATTCCATTCATCTTAGCTTCCACGCCATCCATCTTAGCTTCCACGCCATCCATCTTAACTTGCACACCATTCATATTATCTTCCTCGCCATTCATGTTGGCTTCACTTACCTTTGGTGAGAGTGAAATTTATAGTACTTGGTCTTGTAATTTTGATATATGATTTTGCATTTCTTCCTCTTCTTCACGAGTCATGTTAGATCTTTCAGGTTGCTTACTAGGTGTTCCCATTTTCTTTCTTTTGAGCATCAATTAATGCTAATAATTCTGCACTATTCCCTTTGAATTCCTGCAAAATAAATTTTTAGACCAATCTTATGCAAAATTTTACAAAAACTACACACATTTTTTCCACTTTGTAAGAGCTTGATATTGAATCTATTTTAGCTCTATAACTTCAGATCTGAAATATCTAAAATTGCATACTGTAGTAGCCCTTAAAGTACTCTTTCTAACCCTACAAGTCTGATCAGAATTGGATTCTCCAAGGAAGATTTATGCCAAATATGCCACAATGACCTAATTATAAACTATTTCAATAGAGCGAACTTGTGCGAAGTACCACGTGTCACTGTTTTGACCTTAGCACCTAAACCTAATATACATAAAACTAAAGGTTTTCCTCTTTCTAAAACATCTTACGAAATTTCAATCTGATGCTCATAACAAATGTTATCGTTATTTTCCCCTATCACCTATTTGGAATGTAATTCGGGAGTCTACACAAACCCTAACTTCATCAGATTATATCTTCGAAATTATAGCGAGACAAGCTCTGAAATTTGGACCTGAAGTTCAGAATGATTTTGGCTCAAATTTGTTCTTTTTTAGCTTCTGAAATGTCGCAAAAACAAAATTATGGTGAAAATTCCACAATGACCTATTTGGAGTAGCGAAACCCTAGAATCCAAAGCTTTGATACCAAATCTTATGAAACCAACTCACAAAAACATAAAAAAGATAGATTAATGCATTATAAATAAGCATCTTCGAGGGGGAAACCTCTTTTATATTACACAAATTAAAAATTCTTGGATGATACAAACGAATAAACCTCCCTTCTATATGAGTCTAAGGGGTCACAATATAATCAAGCCAACATAATAGTAATAACATAAGGGCACAACAATAACAATAGTGGGTTTCTATGGGGCACACTAATAACAACATGGGGACAATAGGGGCACAATCATAACAATAAGGGCTACAATGACAATAGTAATGGGGGAATCACTAGTATTATAGGGGCATAACATTTTCAAAGGTGTTAGTTGCTTCTCAACTACAACAAAACGTATATTTCTTTAGTAATGATGTTAGAGGTGCTGCTATTCTCCCCTAATTATTAACAAACATGTGATAATACCTTGAAAAACAAGGAAATCCTCAAATACGATTTATAGTTGTGGGGTTTTTATATTCCTTAATGGCTTTAATTTTTTGAGGGTATAACTTAACACCATCATGAGATATAATATGACCTGAATATTCCCCCTCCTATACTCCAAAAAAACATTTGGATGTTTTTGCATATAACTATTTCTCCTCCAACAGTTTGAACACGCTCTCAACATGTTCAACGTGATCCTTCCAAGAATTGATGTAGATTAGTTCATCATCAAAAAATACTAACATAGATTTTCTAAGGAAGGGTTTGAAAATGGAATTCATCAAAACATGAAATGTGGAAGGTGAATTAGTAAGGCCAAGAGGGATGACCAAAAAATTGATAATGATCATCATGAGTTCTGTATGTTGTTTTCAGAATGTCTTCAATCTTGATTCTAATTTAGTGATATCCTAAATGAAGATCCAACTTGGTGAAGTAAATTGTTCCATGTAATTCATCCAAAAATTCATAAATGACAGGAATGGAAAATTTGTCTTTAATAGTGAGATTTTTGAGCTTGATATAATATGGGCACATATGCCATGATCCATCCTTCTTGTGAACCAATACTCCTGGAGTAAATAAATAGCTTTGACTAGGTTGAATTATACCATCCTCTAGCATTTTTGGAACCATACATTCAATTTCACTCTTTTGGGCATATGGATATCTATAAGGTTTGATGTTTGGATGAACATTTCCTGTAATTAAATGAATAACATGCTCATGATTAGAAATATGTGGGAGGCCTGTGGGATTCTCAAATACCTTGGAATGTTTGTCCAAGATTTTTCAGGGATGTAAGAAAAATAGAGGATTTCAATGTTTTAACCTCTTGTGAGCATAATTGTGCATTTACACCCCATTGTTGTTTCTTGATAATATTTTTCATGCCATTAGGTATGATTATATTTCTTCATTTACCTAAAATACCCCTTAATTCAACCTCCTTTATTTCCTAAACAAATTTCAAGAAAAGTTCTTGAAAATTAAAAATTATCTTCCCCAAAGATTGTAACCATTGGACTCTATGTACAACATTAACACCACCTATTGCTATGGAAATAATTGGACTATCAGTACACATTCCCCCATGGTTAGCTTGATATTATTATGCTTTCTAGATCAATTTATAGTTCCTCCATTCGCAACCATCATTTGGCTTTCTAGTGCTGGATATAAGAAGCAATTCAATTCCTTGGCTATCTTACAATGAGTAAAATTATGGGTACTAACCAAATCAATAAACACTATTACCTTTTTCTCCTTGATATATCCTTCTACCTCGAGATTTTGATGAGTGTTAATTCCTACCAATGCATTACAAGATATGGTCGAATTCATTTATTCCTTCTTTGGGGTTGCTTCCTGATGTATATCCTTATGTTTTTATGTTTCTTGTTCCTTTTCTTCCTCCTCTTCATAGTCTATGAAGAATAATTTATTCTCAAAACATTTATGACCTTTAATGTATTTTCTATCACAAATGTAACAAATCCCTTTTGCTCTGTTTTCTTCCAATTGTTGTGGTGTCAGCCTTGTAAGTTATGGAAGGCTAGGATTAGCAACACTCGATCTTTATAGTTGAGAGGTAGAATTATTTGTTGCCATAATTTTACTTTCAACATTGCTCTGATACCAAATGTTGTGCAACCAACTCACAAAATAGAAGAAAATATAGACCATTGACTTATAAATTATCCTCTTCATGAGGGAAACCTCCTTTACATTACACAAATTAATAATTCTTGGATGGTACAAATGATAATACCTCCTTGGAATATATAGGAGTCCAATGAGTCACAATATAGTCAGAGACTACATAACAATAATAATGTAAGGGTATAACAATAATATTTGTGGGATTCTATGGGGTACAACGATAACAACATGGAGGATACATGGGCACAACAATAACAATAGGGATTTATACTAACAATAAGGGGAATAAACTAGTATTATACAGACCTAACATATACATAAGTCACACATATGCAAAAATATGGAAGTTCATACAAAAAGTCGACTTCTATATATGTGATTATCTATGTGTATAAAAAATGTTTTTCATACATGGAAAACAAATTATGTACATGCATAGCTTCTCTATCTGTATATAGATATTGAAGTGCACATATTAAAGATGCATGCATATGGATTCTGTATATGCACGTTTCCATATCTTTGTGCATATACATAAGCTTCACACATATAAAATCAATATTCCATATATGAACGTAAATATACAAGCCCATATATAGAAGTCGAATTTTTATATCACTTCCATATTTCCACATATGTGTGGCTTCTGTATAAGAATGTTTCCATATCTATATGCATATATAGAAGTTACATATATAGAGATGATGACTTCTATATATTTGAAATTATTTATATGCACATAGATATTGAAGTGTACATATATGAAAATCACACATATGTGGAATCCATCTTCCGTATATGTATCATTCCATATATATGTGCGTATATAGAAGTCTGATTACAAAATATGACTTATTTATATGCATGGATTCCATATATGCACATAGATATGGGAGTATACATATACAAAATTCTCATGTATGTGGATTCCATCTTCCATATATCATGTGTATATATAGAAGTTTCACATATACGAAAGATGAATTCTATATATGCACAACTTTCATTTATACACATAGATATGGAAGCATGCATATACGAAACTCACAAATATTAAAAAATGCATTTACAAGATTAAAATTAACTATTTTTTCCACTTTATTTTATGTGAGAGTAAAAAAAAATGTCATTTCTGTTATTCCATTGGCATCCTCAATCGAACACCACAAACACACTTTCACATCATAGGGGACCACATAGTCACACATATGCAGAAGTCATTTTTTCATAGATTCACATGCATTTCCACATATCTATGACTTTAGTAAATGCACGCTTATATATATATTATATATATATATATATATTATATATATATATATATATATATATATATATATATATATATATATATATATATATATATATATATATATATATATATATATATATATTATATATATATATATATATATATATATATATATATATATATATATATATATAATATATATATATATATATATATAATATATATATTATATATATATATATAGACACACACACACACACACACACCAAATTTATGCATATACAATAGACAACTTCTTTATATGCAGATATATATGGAAATGTGCATATACGTAAGTCACAAATATGGAAATTCAAGTGAATATAGGAAATGTGACCTCTATATATGTGTTTTTATATTTATGTGAATATATAGAAAATGCACATATACAGAATCCATCTTCCACATCTGTGCAATTCTAGATCTGCACATAAATATGAGAACACATATATATAAGTCGAATTTCATAAATGCATTTTCGTTTATGCATATGTGTGACTTTTGTATATATATGTGATTTCATACAAAAGTTTGGCATATACGAACTCTATATTCCATATATGCATGACTTATATATATGGACATAAGCTTCAATCCCAACGCTAGATGTCAAATCAAAATATATTGTAGAAATAAACTTGGGTTTGTAATCGAAAGGTATATGAATACATGGGCATAGGATATGAGGTTTCTATTATTTCTCCCTACCATTTGCACATATGGGATCGTAATTTATCATTGCATCATTTGAAAAATGTTAGAGGGATCTTACAAACCCACAACTTGATATGTATGGTGATCTAATTTATGAGAGTGGAAGTTCAAGGAACCCATCTTCAATTGGATAACTTAGACATGTGTACTTACTCAAAATGTACATTATACAAGTATGTGTTTCTATCTCATAAAAGATAAAAAAAAATGAAAATATTGATTTTAAAATGATCATCCACATTTTTTTTTACAATTGGACAATACAAGAAGTGATGATAAGTATCTTTATATTTTCAATTTTCTATCCCTTTTAATTGTACTTAGTGTCTTCATAACTATTGAGGTTTAAATCATGCTTACCAGACATGCCCATGTAGATATATATTGAGCTTACAAATGAATGCCCTCTAACTTTATATATATATATTTGTGTGTGCGTGTGTATTCTTTAGTTGAATGAAAATGAGTGATTCCACCTAGAATTATTGACAAGGTGTATCACTTGAAATGGTTCCTTAATGGGTACATCAAGGAGAAAAAACACACACTAGTTTGACATCTCAATGTCTAGTACTTCTAATTTATTATACTTAATGATTTTCTAGTAGTAAGGTACAAAAAATCCGCTAGAGATATTGTCTTCTTAGAAACAATTGAGTTATGGAATATAAATGATGAATGTTTACCTAATTTTCGTATAGGGAAGCCATATCTCTTAATTCCAAAGAGAATAAGGAATTAAAGGAAGAAATAACATGATATTGTAGTTCCCACTTCCTTACGCTATTATCTTATGAGAGGTTATTAGCATACATGATATGGGATTTATTTCTAAGATAGATCCTCATTAGTGTTATTAGTATACATACAAGTTATGCGTATGCTACCTATATATGCACACCTTGCATGCCTATGCTACTATTCTATGGTCTAGTATGATAGTTGAATCATAATGTAACTTTATCATTAATCCTTAATATTAATTAAAGATCAACCAATGTAATATTTTGATTAGTACTTAAGATTAATTAGTGGTTAATTAAATGATTAAACCTTAAAATTTGTATTAATAATTAATTTATAATATAGTTTTCTTATGAAAATTTAATATTAAAGTTAAATGATATTCTTATGTAATCCATTGATTTTGAACAAACTTTTGATATTGCATTATTTTATTACGTAATAATAGTATGGTGGAGTGTAGTTAGATGAATGATTTGACCACGCGAGGCTCATTAACTTGGGGACCATTAGGATGGTGAGAGAGATGGTGAGGTTTTCTTGAGATATTTTAAAGAGGGATTTCATAAATGAGATAGATACAAAATTTAAAGTAATAGGAAGACAACTTGGTTGGGAGAGAAAAGATGAAGGGTTAAAAGTTTGAAGGGACCACCTTTGAGAGGGGGATGCTTTTGTTTTGTTTTGGAGTGGAGGAGTTATATGTCATTTTTTTTGGAGTGGTAGAGGGTAAGAATGGAGTCTAGGGAAGCTTGGTAGGGAGATTCTTTAGGTTTGAAGTGGTTACTATGGATCCAAGAAGGTATTGGGAACTTGGTGTTTTGACATCTTACTAAGCATGGTTTTGGAGTTTATCATGGAGGGCTAGGGAACCTGTGGAGGTTCCCTAAGGCTAGGAAGCTAGGTACACTATTCCTAATTTGTAGGGTGGAAAATTCAGTTGGGTAGTTCAAATGAAACACAAGGGATGGAATATACCAATATCATCCTCAACTCAACTCAAGGAAGAAGGTATTTCCTAGCTCATTTCCAACTTTTTTCTCATACATTCGATTGATAATTATGCTTCCTTGTTATTTATTTAATTTACTACAATTATTTTTTGATATATTTTTAACTTACTTGTGTATATGCTACTTAAAAATATTGTACATTCTAATTTTAAGATATATATATAATATATATATATATATATATATATATAATAATATATATATATATATATAGACACACACACACACAGAGACCTTTTCATCCAACCAGTACCATGGTAGATATAAGAATTGGTTACAATCCTATGTTTTGGGGCTCTAGTATAGGGCCCCACACATACAATAAAATGTGGAATGACACTATCAAAAATGAGGATTCATAGATCATCACAAAAAATTGAAAAATTAAGAAGATTATAAAGAAAGAATTAGTGATACACTAAATGGAATCTATAATGATGACACACTAGTGTGTGGAAGTGATTCACCCTCTAATCATTTCTATTGCAAGATAAGTTAAATTATCGATGCTAATTGTAATGTACTCGACATAGTCTAAAGTGTTATGGATGTGGATTTTGATAATATGATAGATGAATGAATATATGTTTGACCGATGTGCAACAAGCCAAAGCTAACATCTAATCCTATGATCTATTTAGAGAAAGGAAATATGTTGCTAATAACATTAGGAAATGATGATGCAGGGGAGATGATTTGGATGGAGAAATTCACCTCAAATATTTTATAGGATGATGAGAGCAAGATTGTTGCTGCAAAGCTTGATTGGTGGCTGCCTATTTCAAGGAAATACAGGGAAAAATATTTGAACAATATTGAATAGCAAATCCCAATGGCACATAACTTGAATATGTTCCAATTACTATCATGGTTTTGGCATGGATGCCAAAGGAAGAGCAATTGAAAAAAGGTCAAGGTAAATAAATATGGTGTGAAAGATATAGTTGATATGCTTGAGAAAACATCATAAGATTAGGTAGAGATGATTCATGAATGTAATTTTTTCTTTTGAAGGACCTATTAATATACATAAAGAAAAAAATTTCAATAATTTTTTCTATATTAAATATTCTCTTCATATATTTTCTAAAGAGTTTGATATTATTTAGTATATATATATGTATATGCAATTTTAGTGCTAACTCAATGTATTCAAGTGAGATACTTTATGCTAGTAATAGGGAACCATTGAACATGTAACTTTTCATTACTTTGTTTAGAACAACATAACTTCTCACTACATCACATGTGCATAATCAAACCTAACGAAACACTCACAAACAACATCTTCTAGTCTTGGTGTATTTGAACTATATTAGAGTAAGTAATTAGTATTATTTTCAATATAAAATGTGTAATTTTTTTTCTCTAGACACCCGTATTAAAGGATGGAGTTTTCTCTAATATTCCTTATAATATCGGATATAAATCAAATAATTTCATTGTAATTCATAACAATTTAATTTTGACAGTTAAATGACGCAACTAGAATTGTAAAATATTATTTATTGTATACTTGGTCTCGATATTGTATAGTATAATAACTTATACGTGGCGTGGAAAAATTAGTTATTTAGTTTTAATAACTAAAATCACTACAATAATAACATACATAATACTATTTAATTAAGGTTAATAATTATTTTTTTTAATAATAGTAACAAACATAATTTCTTACACGATATATTATTCTTGAGTGAAATGTTGATAAACTTTGCTTTAATACAAAATATGCAATAAATCAAAAGAATATTGCTATGGTATTTTAAATAGAATATGTTCAAACACTTAACAATTAATATTGAAATTTTCTTTATTTTCCCTCTTTCCTCTTATATTTGAAAAAAACAAATTAAACATTTTCGTTTGCATTTTAATTCAAAATCATTTTCAGTCATGAAAATGATTCGTAATAAATATTGGACATATTTTCAACAGCAATGTCATAAAATAACTTTGTAAAAAGTTTTTCTTCTTTATTGTTCATAAGGTAAACCTCGATCAAGTTAGTTTTACTATAAATATATAAATAGTAATAATAAAATAAATGTTCCTACTCTTATTTAAAATTTATTTTGATCCTTACACCATTATAACCTAGACTTACTTATAAAAGAAATTTCTCATAAACTTTAAACTTATTTCAACTTTATATATTAAAAATATATTTTCAACATAAACATATTGCTTATTACGACAATAATTAAAATTATTATAGTGATAGTTTTATAGGTCACTATAAAATGGATTCATTTTATTATAGTGATATAGTAATAATATTATATAATTATATATATATATATATATATATATATATATTATATATATATATATATATATATATATATATATAATGCCAATGTGTTAGGACCTCGAGTTAGCAGCAAGGCCAAACAGACGACCATGATGTCAATGCCTACTTGAAGTGGTGAAAAACCGAAGTGAGGAAGTGAAGTGGAGCCATGGGGTGTCACGTGCATAACCAGGAGGAGCGCTTCCTCGATGCGTCCACACGAAAGCAGGGTGCTTGAGCACCCATAAGAAAGAAAAATGTGCAAGATAGGAAAACAAGGGAAGATGGTTGACATGATGGGCACAAGCTGGGAAAGATGTGTAGAGGTGGACCGAATGACATGGGAAGAGGTTAGGACAACAAGAATGGGTGTGTGATAAACACAACTTATGAACGAAGGAAATAATAAGAGGATGCATATCATGTGGTGGACAACATGACACAAACCCATACCCTAGGTGTACATACACAATGAAGGGGCATCAGCGCGAGCAAAGGGGCATTGCATGTCAGGCATGTTGGTGTGCTCAAATAACATGGGTGCCCCCCTCACCAAACATAGGTCAGCCAAAAATTTGAAGGGGAATTGGTCTAAAGTAAATACTTGGGCACAAATGCATATAAGTAAGGGTGACTACAAAAAGGAAAAGGAAACCAAGCAAGTTCACACAACAAAAGGAAGAAAATTGCAAAATTAAGGGAACAAATCACATGTAGGGAAAACAAAATTGAAGGCAAGTCAAAAGAAGAGGAAGAGATTTCGCAAGTGATTTGAGGGTTTTCTAGTTTGGAAATGGCACAAAATTTTAGGGTTCTTGTTCGACAAGGTGCCAAGCTTCAAGATGAGCATGCCCTAGGTTGTGGAACTTGGCATTGTTTGCTAGTGAATTGGGTTGGGCCAACAACTTCCACACTTTGTAATTTTCAAGAGGCTTGGGTAGTGAATAGATTTAGCCATGACTAGCCATTTATAATATGTTGTAACATGTTCAAAGTAATAAAAGTGGAGAAGTTGTTATTGGGAGTTTCCCCCTCCTACACATACTTGTATTTGTTGAAGCACTATTCTATTGTTGATGTTGGTTACTGTTCATGTTTATAATTATGACATAAAAGATTGAATGAACTGTTATGAATGGTAGTGAAGTAAATCAATTTAAGTAAGATTGAATAATTCACTACATGTTGAAGTGATTGGACTATTGCGTTGATTCCTTTGAAACTCAATTCTAGAAAGTGTAAACAGTGAAATGAATAAGGTACAAAGGCTAGAGGAATAGTTCAAGAGAGAGTAGTTGAGTGTCTCGCTACGAATTCTCATGGTGCCATGCACCCACTATGGTAACACCATCGGTGGGGGCATGACAGATGATATGAAAGCCTACTTTACAAAGGTGGGAGTTTTAAAAAAATTGACAGTGATGGTGGTATTACAACCACTATTACAATGGATGATGACGTGATCTCGTTGAAGGCATATTTGCAAGCTACTTAACAAGGGATTGAATAAGGAAAAGAAGAATTGCACGAGAAGAATCATGTGGTGAGGGAGGCACTTCATGAATTGTCTAGAAAATGGAAGCCATACCCAGGCATAAATAAACTCTTGTGACTCATGAAGAGAGTGAAGCACATTGAAGATGAAAGAAAAGAACTTGGTGCTCTTCAATTGAAGGTGGCGAAATTTGAGAAGAAAATGGAAGCATTTCAAAAAGAGGTTGAGAAGGAAGTTGGCTTAGTCATGAAGAAGGTGTGTCTAATCATGTTGACACTTATACTTTTGAATAAGGATGCTTGGTTGGGTAGGTTGAAGATGATGACCATGATGCTTAATAAGAAACTACAATGTATGAAGAGGAAGTTGTCCCAATGGTCAACTATGAATTAAGAGTTGTGAAGATGTTGCTGAAAGAGGAAGCGTTTGGTGGGACAAAGCCTACAATAATTGAACAGATTTAGGTATGTCACAGCCATTGAAGGAAGAAGTTAACCCTTGGGACAAGTATGAATAACAATATTGTGAGTTTGCTGATAAAGGAGAAAGAACATGGTCAAATGAGGCTTACCAAAGTTGAATTGGTTTAGTGCATATCACAACCATAGAGGGGATATGAAGTTTCTCCCTCGGAGAGACGTAGTGAAGATGAAGTAAGTATTACATAGCTTATGTTTTGGTGAAATACTTGGAAGATGGTTTTCATGTTAATATGGGAAAAGAAAGATTGTGTTTTATAATGTGATAAATGAATTTCCTTTGGAAGGTTGGGATGATTCCTCATTCGTTTGAGTGACAAGGGACATTGGTTGATGCAAGACTTGTTCGAGTGGTATTCAACCTCAGTGCAGATGGTGTGAATTCTTGGGACAAGGGTGGAACATGATGGACATTATGTCATGAGTGATTTATGCTTGGATGAAGGAATATTTAGCGTGGTTCCTGGTATGGATCATGGAAAGAAGGAATGAAGGGCACATCGAAGAAGAATACTTAACATAGAACTTGAGTGGACTTCTTCATTGGAGTCTTGCTTGGGCCAAGGAGAAGTTCATGGCAAAACATTAGAGTGGATGCAACAATGAAGGAAGAGACCTGCGATGATGACAAGGGAGGGTGACCGAGGGTGCCACCTAACTAAAGTTGAAGGATAAGGACACGATAGAATTCATGCAAGGACATTAAGCAAGGGTGCTAGCAGAGAGATCACATAGGGGCATCTAGCAGAAGTACCAAAAAAATATGTCTTGCAGGATGGACATGTTGGTGTCATTTGTCGACGTTTTGAAGGAATGATGGAGATGTTGGATGCATTCATGTAACAAGTCCATGGTAGTTTTGAAGGAATACATGGGTGAAATATGAGAGCATTCATGTGATGAAGAGGAAAAAGGTGACTTGAAATGGGTCCTATGGCCAAGACAAGTGCATCTTCCTGAAGTGTTGAGATGAATATGTGTTGAAGAATCCTAAGATGTCTTGAAGATCTCGAAAAGAGTTGTACTCTATGAAGACATTATTTGATGGTGGTCTTGGAGTATTTGCTCCATTGAGGAGCTAAGGCTAGTCTTGGACATGACTTTGATGTGATATGGGACACATACCTTGGGCACAATATAGGATGTTTTCACAAGGAGTGATTTGATGGATGGGATAGGAGTGAGATACCTTAGTGTTGGATGTGGTTTCAGTGATGAAGATGCCTTGGTGGTAACACTTGGTCATGGGTTGAGTTTGATGAGACATAGCCACTTGATGGATGTGGTTGTTGGCCCATGACCAAGGGCAACACATGGATGGGAAGATGAGACAAGTGAAAACTTGCTCCTTTGAGAGAATTGATGAGCAACATATCCAATATGAGATGAAGTTTCTTCATGGAAATTAATATTCCATGAAGATTGAGCATTGGTTGAGATATCACTACGTGAATATGGGAAGAGTTCTTGATCAATGTTGAAGATGTGATGAAGTGCTAGAGAAAGGACCAACAGTGGCATGAGGAGGTGCATTATCATGGTTTGAACATGATGGTTGGATTGATCACCCAACTAGTTTGATCAATGGTGGACATTAATGTATTGAGATGTGTTGAAGTTGAGTTGGATTATGGAAGCATATGTTCCCATCATGATGATATATGGTGGGTTGGCATGATATGAGTTGTGATCGAATCATGCAACCAAGTTGGAGGGGAAATCTTCCCTGATAAGGGTCACTATAGAGGACTACAATGAGTTGTGGACAATGATGGTGAGGTTGATGAGACTTTCCCACATGAAGACTTGAGCCTTGGAAAAGGCTCATGTGAATTGAAGATTTTGTGAAGCATGGACTTGGGCAACAGGTTGAGTGCAATGAGGAGTTGATGGCTTCATGACATTTTGGAATTGGTGAAGAAGCTAGCCAAGTGGAGTTGTTGTCAAGGATGACAACAGTTTTAAAGTGGGGGATGATGTTATGTCTTAGAGTTGGAACTAAGGCCAAAGAAGTTCCCATGATTGTCCATGGAAAAATGAAGTGGTGAAATACAGTTTCACATGCATAACACAAAGGCAAGTGCCCAAGTTACACCCACACAGAGGTGGGCCACCCAAGTGCCTATAGGAAAACATCAATACATGAAATGAAAACATGAGCAGATGGGTTGAATGACGGGCACAGGCTGAGAAAGACATGTAGAGGTGGACCAAACAACATTGTGTATGCTAACACACTAGGTACGGGTGGGCGATCAGAATGATGTGTGAATAAAGGAAATGATAAGCAATGGAATATTGTGTGGTGCATGATGCAACACATGCTCATGTCTTGGGTGTGCGTGCATGATGAAAGGGTTCCTAGGCACCCAAATGGGTGTTGTACTTGGAGCATCAACACACATGAATGACAATGACACCTTTACCACCAAACATAGGTCAGCCTGAAACTTGAAGGGGCATCGACTCAAAGTAAATATTAGAGCACAACTGCATATAGGTAAGGCCAACCACACGAAGGAGAAGGCAACCAAGAAAGTTCAAACAACAAAAGGAACTGAATCACATAATGAAGGGCCCAGATCATAGGTAGGGAAAACACAACTAAAGACAAGTCATAGGAAGAGGAAGGGCTCGCCCAAGTGAGCCTAGTTTTCTCGGCAAGTCAGAGATTTAGTTTTTTGGTTTGTAAAGGGTATAAAATTTTGGGGTTTCTATTGGGTAAGGAGATAACCTTCAAGTTGGGAACCACTGGGTTGTAGAAATTAGAACTTTTGGCTAGTCCATTGGTTTGGACAAACGACTGCCATACTTTGTAATTCTAAAGAAGCTTGGGCAACACATAGGTTTAGCCATGGATGCCCCTGTGTAAACTATTGTAACATATTAAAAGTAATAAAAGGGGAGAAGTTGTTATAAGGATTTCCCCCCTCTCATCACACATACTTTTATTTGTTGAAGTTATCCTCTATTGTCAATGTTGTCTATTGTTCATGTTTGAAGTTACGATGTCGTAGATTGAATGAACTGTTATGAATGCTAATGAAGTAAATGATCTGAAGTAAGATTGAAAAAATTGCTAGGTATTGAAGTTATTGGGCTATTGTGTTGATTCCTTTGAAACTTCATGTCGCAAAGTGTAAAAAGTGAATTGACTAAGGAATAGAGGTTAGAGGCATAGTCTAGGAGAGAGTAGTTGAGTGTCTTGGTATGAAATATCACCAGTGCGGAATGCCCATGGTGGTGCAATCATCGTTGGGGGTGTGACAAAGAGGATGGCAAAAACTCTTTTGATGCTAGCTATTAGTATGCCTCTAGGGTTCTACGACCTATCCTCCTCTCCATAAAACGGATCACAACTAGGGGGTTTGAACCTTGGATCTTTCAGTTTTCTCAAGGGTTACATTACTTCCATCACCAATTGGGATGCCCCTATGATTGATATAATAACAATATTAAAATATAACTAAAATCTAAGTTAATAATAATAATATATATTGATCATTAAGATCATTAAATAACTTTATAGGTAAAAAAAAAATTATTTACAATTTATTATTTACAATTAAATACTTAATAATAATAATAATAATAATAGAAAAAGAATTATATTTGTATTGTGAATTACAATTCTCAATTCTCATTGAATTAATACTTCCCTAACTCCAATGTAAAAATGCATGCTCTCATGAATTTAAATAAATAGATTCTCAAACAATAAATTTAAAAATATTGTTAATAATATTTTCTCGTTGAATTATAAAAGGTTAAAAATTTATTAATACAAATACACTTTCACTTACTCTATTTAGAATTAAAATTGTTATATAACAAATACAATAAGTACTTAAATTGGTTAAAATAATAATATACACAGTGTAAATGTTAATAAATAACTTTAATCACCTTAAGTTTACTACAACTATAACTAATATTTAATAAAACTATAAATAATATTATAAATCTAAGACTCAAAATACGAACAATTTATGTAAATTTAGTTTTATATAATTTTATTTAAAAAAGGAAAGTAGATATATACCTTCAAAATAGTGATTTAAATTATTTAAAATCCATGATATAATTTCAAACATATATAATATGTGTTATAATTACATTTTAAAGAAGAACAATATGAAAATACATTTAAAAAAATAGGAAATATTAAACCCAAAAACAACAATAAAGAAATATTAAACCCAAAAACAACAATAAAGATAAGGATAATGTTATAAAGACATTATGGAATGATTAAGAATTAAATTGTTTGCCATTGTGACTAAAGGGGGGTGTTAACGCATTATTATTATGGTTACTTATATAGAATTTTCAAAGATGGATTCCTACTTGAATTTAGTTACATCTCAATTATTCTATTATACAGAAATCTAGAAAAAATTAATTGAATTTGTTTTAGATGCATTTATTCCAAATATTTCTTCAATGTTTTAACTCTATTTAAGCTTTATTGACTTTGTTATCTATTCATTTATTCAAAATATATCTTTAAAGTTTTAGTAATGTTTTTACTATATTTATTTCTCGGAAGGTTTTAGTAAAGTTTTATTTATATTTATCTTTTCTTTGGGGAAACCATAAAGGAAAATCGAATTTTGCAAAAAAAAAATCTTTGAGGTGAATTGTAGGTATTTTATTGACCTGATATAATTACAAGTTTAATTAATTTATTATTTCTATCTTATTCAAAAATAATTTAAAAAATGATTTGAAGTACAAATATCTTTTTATGTTATTATTGTTAAAATCACATCATAGTTATGTCCAATAATAATCTCCAAATAAAATAGGGAATTGAACTAATCACTTAACATTTAAAAATGTCTCAGCAAAGCATACGAGCAATGCCTATCCAATATAGTACAAACAAATACAAATAACATTAAATGGATAAATTGACCAATATCATTTCAACTTAAAAACTTAATGGAGATGTAGGTGACAATTAAGTTGATGCCATTTGGAATATCATTTCAACTTAATAACTCAATGGAGATGGAGGTGACAATTAAGTTGATGCCATTTGGAAAAATAAAATTCTTGGAATTTGAATAATCGTAAGTATATGGAATCAACGGTGTGATGGTTAGAACGCGCAAATAGCTGACCCTGTCAAATAAAGATTTCTTGCATTAAATGTAATTTATTATTTTATAACATTTTGTTTAATTTTAAATTATTATCGGGAAGTTTATTTTTTCCCAACATGATTTTTGCGGATCATTGTACATTATCTAGCCATTTATTTTTGCGGAATTACAATACCATCTAGCTTTGCTTCTCAAAGTGACCGTGTCTTAATATTAAATTTGCGGATCATTGTACATTATCTAGCCATTTATTTTTGCGGAATTACACTACCATCTAGCTTTGCTTCTCAAAGTGACCGTGCCTTAATATTAAATGTGAGTAGGTATTTATTCTTAAATTTCGTATCTTTTCTTCAGTGACCAATTCGCTGAGACATATAAGTTTACGGCATGGTTTTTACTTCAAAATTTTGAAACTTTTCTCATTTATTTTTCAGATTTAATTTGTTTAGAATCCAGCAGGAATTCATTGAAATCACAAGTTTGATGGGTAAAATCTGCATAATCCAAGTGCCCTAGGGATTTTCCGAGGTGCTGAAATCAAGGTTTCACCTCAATTTTTTCCGCCGGATTCTACCAAAAACTGCAAAAAAGTCACATTAAGGACAACTCCTATTAATTTACAAACAAGGGCTGCATAGTAGCTAGTACTTGTTCCTTAGGTTAAATATATTTTCATCAAACAAAAAAAATAACAAAGGCAAAGATTTCATCACAAAAATAAAACAACTAATAAATTATTATATTGTTGAGTGCCATCACCAAAGAACAAGAAATCTGATTGAATAATACTATTTATATTAACACATATATATGTGTGTGTGTTTATTTGTATTAATATATATAATTACTTATAATTAAATTTATTAAAAAGTATTTTAAATATAATAATAAGTCATTTTAAATTGAAAATATTGTGAAAAGATTATAATTTAGGAAAATAGAAAAAATAGCAAAAAAACCGAAAAGTATTTAAAAAGGAAATAAACAAAAAAAAAGAACTAATAACCAATAGAAATGCAAGTTACTAAACAATCCATAATAAGACCTCGACCAATCTCTTTACAAATAAAATAAATTATATATAATGATAAAAATTATAAAAATAAAAATTCCTAATGTTATAATTATGGATAAGCATCCTAAATTTTAGTCAAAGACAAACTACTACCTAGTCAAAGGAAAAACTAAATGCATTATACCATGCCTACTACGTATAATAATATGACTCTTTACCCTTTCTTATAACATCTTTGACTTTCTAATTTATAAATTAGATTCAATGATTCTTCCATCCATAACCCCAAATTAAATATACCCCTACTTGAATTCATTAATTGAATTCTTAAAAATATACCATTACAGTTATTAGTCCTTGCATCGTTAGGTTTTATAACATTTGCCTCATGGTCAAATTCCATTGAATTCCCATTATTTTTTCGAGTTTATGCAATTTTAACTCAAGTTTTGGAAGAATGTTCAATATTCTATTTTTCATGTAAATTCAAAAATCATTTTCAAATTTGTGGAACGTTATTCCAAAATTTCCATTTTCTACATAATTCACCTCACTATTTTTCAATGACTCACAAATATTAATTTTAAAATAAAGAAGTCTAATTTTATGAGTGGCCATTACATCAATGAGTGCTTTGAAACTATTATGCCTGAAATTTTTATTGGTTTATCCAAAGATGCCTTAATTGATAGGGTTGTAGGTCCTTTACATTAGTGGGGGGTCAGAGATAACTCTTATTATTTTTTTGTGCAAAGAAATATTATGTGGGAAGTGTTGGAGAAAGGGTGTTTGTAAAGTGAAAGAGGAAGTGAAGTGTGGAACAATTAATGTTGATACATTGTAGAGTGCTCAAGCAGGGTTTCGTGTCCCTTACATAAGCGAGAGAGGGAGATGATAACTGCTATTATTTCCTTGCAGAAATAAAGGGTGTGCGGGAAGTGAGGGAACACAAACTCTAGCTAAATTCACTGTCATTTATGAATGCATGCATGGAAGCCATAGTTGTAGAAATCAATGTTCCATTGTGAAAAGCGATGTGAATGAAGTGCGTAATAAGTAATATTGATAAATTATGTGGAATGCTTAGGTGAGTTTTCAGGTCCCTCACATACGTGAGGGAGAGGTGGGGCGGGGGGGCCAATAATTGCTATTATTTTGTTGTATGGAGAAATGTTTTGTGAGAAGTGTGGGAGCAAGGATAGGAAAATTCAATTTCATTTATGAATGCATGTATGGAAGTTAGAGTTGTAAGGATCAATTTTTCATTGCATAGAGCTTCCTTGCATGGAGAAGGGTGTGCGAAAAGTGTAGGAAAAAGTGTGTGCGGGAAGTGCAGGAGCAAGGATTCTAGTAAAATTTAGTGCCATTTATGAATGCATAAAAGACTTCTTGAAAACAATATAAACCTAGAAATCATAAATATAATTCAATTAATTTAGCTTAGTGTAACATAAAATTTCTACCAATAACTAAAAGTAGTTAACATTATTATGATAGAAAATTCATTGTCATTTATGAATACATGCAGGGAAGCCAAAGTTGTAGGCATCAACGCTTCATTGTGTTGAGCTTCCTTGTGTGGAGCTTTCATTGTGCATATTCTTCTGCATGAAGTGTAGGAGCAAGTGAAGTGTGGAACAAGTAACACTAATACATTGCGCAAAGTGCTTAAGCAGGGTTTCATGTCCCTTACGTAAGTGATGGAGTGGGGGGGAGGGGCGGGGGGATAACTGCTATTATTTTCATGTATGGAGAAAGGTGTGTGAAAAGTGTAGGAGAAAGGGTGTGCAGGAAGTACGGGAGCATGAACTCTAGGAAAATTTAGTGTGATTTATGAATGCATGAACAAAATCCAGTGTTGTAGGGGTCAATGTTTCATCATGTAGAGCTTTTTTGTGCAGAGCTTTCCTTGTGTAGAGGAATATTCCTTCGCATAGTGAAAGCTCTGCTTATTTCTAAAAAAAATTAATACTATTGTGAAAGGAAATTAAATGTCATTTATGAATGCATTTAAGGAAGCCAAATTTGCGGAGAGTTCGGTAATGAGAACGGGATGAGGAGCGCGGTTTCGCTCTGTCTAAGGTTTCTGTAAACCCTTCTACGGCAACATCCTCCTGACCAAGGTCAGGCTTGACAGACTCTGGTCGATCTGCGGCCTTACACTTTTTGCAGACATTCGTAAGAATAATGAATCCCCCTCAAGGGGAGGGCGACGCGCCTCCCCCAAAGGACAGCGACAAAAAGCAACTAGCTGAAGATAACGAAAATGCAGAGATCCAGAATGAGGGCAATAAGGATAATAATGTACTTCGGGACAAAGATCAGTATCAACAAGATCAGCCCAACGTGAGCTCATCCACATGCAAGCCAGTCGCCACTCAAAGGCCAAAAGTGGAATTTCCAAGCCATCGAATCAATGCCAGAATACAGTTCATGAGAGATCATGCGTTAATAGGCAAGTTCATCGGACTTTGGCCAACTGAGAAAGCACTGAGAGGCTGGATAACCTCCAAATGGAACCCCAAGGGTCACATTACTCTGCAACTAGGGCCAAAACATTTTTTCACGGCCATATTTAATTGCTTGGAGGATCGAAACAGGGTTCTGGACGGCGAGCCATACTTCTTCAATGCCGCTGGCCTGTATCTCAGAGGATGGGTTGAACGTTTCAATCCTGACAAGGAACATCTCAGTTGGGCTCCTGTTTGGATAAGGCTTTACTCACTTCCATTGGAATATTGGGAGGAAGACTTCTTGCAAGAAATCGAAAATGCTCTAGGTGAATTCATTAAAGTGGCAGAGGAAACAAAACTGTGCATATACACATCATATGCTCGAATCTGTGTCTACATGAACCTTAAGCAAGCCCTACCAGATGCGATAAGTTTATTCCATGCTGATATTGAATGGGTTCAGCTGATAGATTATGAGCATGTACCGTTTAGATGTAGGAAATGTCATGATCTGGGCCATCTCTTCAGGGACTGTCCTCTTAATAGAAAACCCCCATCCCAAATGGCACCTGACAAACCTGCTCTTGATGGCTTTACTAAAGTGGTTAACCGCAAAACAAACCATAAGAAATCAGCAGCCAGTACCAGGATGCATCCAACTAGTTCTTCCAAACCTTCAATTAGCAGTAGCTTTGCTGCTCTAGCAAGTAATGATGATCATGAGCTCGAAAATCCCTCTCTGACTGAGAAGGAAACCACTAAAGAAAAATAAAAAGAGGCCTTACTGCTCCCAGAGGAGATCCAGATTAGCAAATGCTTCCTCGTACCCAGATCAATATCCCAGCCTGGAATTTTCAAGGAATGGAAGTTGATAATCCAACACCCAGCTCAAAGACAGCAGATGTAACAACTTAAGACTTCCAAGAATCCCAATTCATGGAGGAAGATCCTGAGAACATCGACATTGGTGAACTTGATATCTTAGGACTAGAGCAGGCCTGCAAAACAGGGAATTTTGATAAGATCCCAGATCGGCAAGTAAACAACCTGGTGGAGGTCCTTACGCAAGCGCAAAAGAATCACTCTCTTGGGGTCCAGATTGGTAGTTCGTGGGATGGAAAGTTTATCACCAAAGATAGCAAAAAGCAAGGGAAGAAAACCACTCTCCAAAGAATAATCAGAATAGGAGAAGTATTAGTAGAGTCAGGCAGATATGCTAAGCTGACTAAGTACTTCAACATCAACCCTAACCCTTCTCAATGAATTTGATCTCATGGAATATTAGAGGGCTCAATAGCCGAAGGAAAGGTAGACTTCTAAAAAATATGATCATGCAGGAAAAACCTCAAATCCTTTTCTTGCAAGAAACAAAATGCAACTCAATTGTTCTGGAAAAAATGGCAGCGAAAGCCTGGCTAGGTGGGATGGTAATAGTTGTAGATGCTCAAGGGGCATCGGGCGGCCTTGCAATTCTATGGGATGCGTGTGCTATCCAGCTTAACAATATACATGCAAACAAAAACTTCATCTAGGCAATATTTCACATAAATGGTACTAACATCTATGGTCATATGACTAATGTGTATTTCCCTCAGGAAACTATGCATAAAGCTGAAATCTTGGACACCCTTTCGGAGCTCAACTCAAATAGGCTGCACCCCCTATGGATTTCTGGAGGCAACTTCAACATGATTGCAAAGCTAGAGGAAAAAAAGGAAGAAGAAACAGAGGTAACAGAGATGGGAATAATCTAAAAGACTTCATACAGAATAATTGGCTTATTGATATCCCAACAAACAATGGCATGTTTACATGGAATAACAAAAGAGAAGGATCACATCAGATAGCTTCATGTCTTGATAGATTCCTATTATCAGATAACACAATTCACTTGGTGGAGAATTTGTAGCTTCTATACCGCTGATATCGGGTTCTGATCACTGGCCTATAGCCCTTCAGTGGAACCGCCCTGGTCACAACATTCAGAGGCCATTTCATTTTGAAGCCTTCTGGATGTCTCATCCGGACTTCAATAACTTAGCCAATTCAACATGGAGCAATTTTTCCCCCTCTAATGGCTCCAGGATGTCTTAGTTCCAACAGAAGCTCAAGCACCTTAAAGGCGAAATCAAGCACTGGAATCACACCTCTTTTGGTAACATTTTTCAAGCTCAGAATGCCCTCAATCAAGACATGAAGAATTTGCAGCAGAAGATCATAGTCGAAGGACGATCTGAGGACATGACTAAACAGGAACAAATCCTTGAAGCACAAATCTTAGCAAGAGCAAAATAGGAGGAAACTTTATGGCGATAGAAATCAAGAGTAAAGTGGTTGAAGGACGGAGAAAAAAATACAAAGTTCTTTCACAGAACCACTGTTCACTGTAGAATGAACAACAACATATCCCACATTGAAAATGAGCACGGAGCAAGGATTGAGACTAATGAAGGTATCGAAAGTGAATTCCTTAATCACCTCAAACAAGCTCACCAAGAGCCAAATATAGATAGAATGCCTGCTATTGACAAAGTCTTGAGGAACATACCTAAACTAATCACAGAGGAGCATAATCAACTCCTTCTCCAGCCCACAAACCTTCAGGAAGTTGAGAATGTTGTGGAACAATTGAGAGCGGGCAAAGCGTAGGGTCCGGACGGATTTACCTCCAACTTTTTTCACAACTTTTGGGACCTGATCAAAATGGAGCTCTGGCAAGTAGTGGAGGAATCACGTACTTTAAGATGGATGTACCCAGGGCTGAATGCTACCTTCATTTCGTTGATTCCCAAGGAAGTGTAGCCCAACACACCAGACAAGTATAGACATATTTCTCTATGCAATATTATCTATAAAATTGTATAAAAAATTATAGCCTCCAAACTAAAATTATTGCTTCCTCTCATCATTTCGCCAGAGCAATCTGGCTATGTAGAAGGTCGACAGATTTCGGATGGTATTATTTTAACTCATGAAATAATCCATTCTTTGAAGCAATCCAAGAAACTAGGTATGCTGCTCAAAATTGATTTATCCAAGGCTTTTGATAGCTTAAGTTAGATTTACATTCATAAAATTTTAAATGCTTTTGGCTTTGCTCCTCCTTGGGTTAGGTGGGTTATGAGTTTGTTATCCTCTTCTTTTTTTTCGTTGCTTATCAATGGCATACTGTCGCCCACTTTTCGTCCCTCTAGGGGTATCAGGCAGGGAGATCCCCTCTCTCCCTTCCTTTTTGTCATTATGGCAGAGGGGCTGGGGCAGAGCATCAAATCAGCCCTGCATTCTCATCTGTTCAAAGGTTTATCCTTTCTCAACTCCCCCACGTACTCTCATCAACAATTCGTAGATGATAACATGTTCTTTGGCCATCCATCTATTCAGGAAGCCTGCCAACTCAAAGTTCTCCTGTCGGACTTCTCCGAAGCCACTGGAGCCAATGTTAATAAAATCAAGTCTCATGTTTTGTTCTTCAACACTCTTGTAATCACCCAAAATGCCATAGCTCATATTCTTGGATTCACCATTGCCTCTCTTCCTTCCAAATATCTGGGAGCGCCCCTAATTGCCTCGGCTCTTAAGCACTCCTCCTGGAAAATCCTTTTAGAAAAATTAGAGGCTCGTCTTTTCCTATGGACTCACAGGGCTCTCAACATGGCCAACAGATTAGTTCTTATCAAATTTGTTCTTCATTCCATGCCACTCTATCTTTTCTCAATCTTGGCCACTCCCAAATGGGTGCCCAAGGAAATAAAGAGACTCCAACGCAACTTCCTATGTGGCAGTTCTCGCCCCATCCGTAAATGGGCTCTTGTCAAATGGGATAAAGTCTGTCTTCCAAAGAAAGCTAGAGGCATTGGTATAAGGGACCCGTTGCATAGTAATGAGGTCATGGGAGCCAAAATTTGGTGGAGATGGCTCTCAACTCCTAACACTCCCTGGGCTTTACTATGGACAGCTAAATATGCAAGCAACAACCAACTCGAAGAACAAATTCAAATGTCAGAAGTAGGCATGGGATCAATGATATGGAATTTGGCCAAGCAACACAAGAACCTAATACAACAGCATAGCTTCTGGGAAATCAAGAATGGCAACACAGCTAGATTCTGGGAGGACTCCTGGCAGCAGCTCTCGAAGCTTAAGGACATCCTCTCTCACCTTCACTTACCGTAGCAGGATTTGCACGAGTTAGACAAGGTCAGTCAATTATGGAATCCTTCTTCCACACAGGGTTACAGACGTTGGCTTGAGGCGGATCAGATTCTCAGGCATGGTACTGAATAGGCTCAGACCTCTCTCTCCTCAGAATTACGAAAAAGACAAATACTCTCTTCGGAAGGAAGGGATATTCTAAGGTGGGGATATGAAGAAAAGGGAACCTTCTCCACAAAGGAAGCTTACAATATAATCATCAAGGAATGCATAATCAAAGATGTTTTGTGGAATAAAATTTGGGATCCCTCCAATTGGCCGAAGGTATCCTCCTTTCTTTGGCTCCTGTGTCAAAATAAAATACTCACTTGGGATAACCTCAGGAAAAAGAATTTTTATGGCACTTCCATATGCCCCAATTGCAAGTAAGAAGATGAATCAGCCATACACCTTATGCAGACTTGTCAAATTGGGCGCAAGCTATGGGAAAAAGTTAGCTTTCATTGCCAAAAAGAAGGCAGAATTCATGGGGATGTCAAAGCTACAGTTTGCAATTGGAATCAATCTCTGTATCAAAGCAAACTCCTAAGCACTCTTTGGAAGCTCATTCCTGGCCTCTTGATGTGGAACATCGCGAAGGAAAGGAATCGCAGGATATTCAAGGACCAATCCATATCTACAGAGAAGCTCTGGACCATGCTATGCAAAAATATTAAAGAATCCCTCTCCATCAAGTCTTGGTCCCAGGAATACTTTCCATTGTTGCCGCAAGAACAATCCATTTAGGCTAACTCGAATATACATTTGAATCAAGATCTTACCTCCAAAGGAAACCCATCTCTGCTTGATCGAATACCGACAAAATGGATCCCACTGCCTATCAATATGATCCAGCTTAACTTCGATGGAGCCTCAAAAGGCAATCCAGGAAGCTCAGGATTTGGAGGGGTCTTCAGAGATCATCAAGGAACTCCTCTGCTACTTTTTCTTGGATCAAAAGGTTGGGATACCAACAACTCAGTGGAACTGGAAGGCTTATGGCAAGGTCTCAACTTAGCACATGATAGAGGATTTTTCCCACTCATCATAGAAGGGGATTCGCAGATTATTATAAATATGTTTTCAAAAATCATGCAAGGCACTCCCTCACACAAGGTCAGCAATAGCTGGCAAATGGCTCAAAGGCTTGAGCTCATTAACAGATGGCTTTCTCGGCATAGGGCCATTTCATTCAAGCACACTCGTCGAGAAGGAAACAAACTGGCAGACTTTCTTGCTAATATGGGAGTGGAATGTGGATTGGAACTTCTTGTAGGATCGATCTCTAGTATTGCCTCAGAGGACCAACTATTAAATTACCACACCATAGTGAAGAATGACATGAACCAGGTAGCAGAAACACACCCGAATGCGGGTACTCTCGAGGCTCATTCAATGTAGGCGCATGTCAAGCCAGCAGCTAGATATGCACCTGTCAATCCTTCATGGCCTTCAATCTCCTCCTGTGGATGATATGAATCACTCTCTATACCATCAGTTTGTCAAGCATTCGATATTGAATGCGCTCCCTGTTCGAGACTCTTCGTAGGTTGTTATTTTAATGGCTTCGTCTGTGGTTTTGGCTGTCATTCTTATCGGGTCGCTCTTCATCAGCCTATCCTTATTCTTGCATCCCTGTGTTGCTCTGGTAGCTAGGTGGTTACTCCGGTGTAAGCTCCTTACCTTTCTTGCCCACATTCGTTCCTTTTCTGTCTAGTCCTGTTGATCTCTTCCCTCAGGTCTCTTTGTTCTCTTGACGATGGTGCGCCGTCGTGGTTGCTCTCGCCGTGGAGGCACTGGTGGTAATCGCGGTCATTCTCAGCCTGCTCCCCAGAACATCATACCTCTGGCTTCAGCTTTCCCATCCTCTGATCATGGTAAGCCCTTCCCGCATAATTCATTCCAAACCACCCACTTTAAATTTCACAGTCGTCTCAACAGACCAATTCTTTTAGCTAGCATTACGATCATTCTAGTTGAGGAAGAAGACAAGCCCAACATCTTTGTCGATACATCACCCTCGCAGTCTCAGGATGACAGCATCCTCCACGGAGATGAGGTAGGAACTGTGTTTAATCATGGTGATTTGCAGGTTGAGGGGAACGTTCCTGAGGTCCCTAAGCCTCCAGATGACAATGCTCTAAAAAATTTGTCAGCGGTCGATCCGGCACACCCATCTGATTGCAATCTGTGTCTAGTAGCTCCTTCAGGTGGCAGTGACACGGGCGCCGGGGACAATGTTGATGACATGTGGATGGGCTCTCCATGTCGGGTGGAGAAGAATGCTTGAGACCCTCTACAAAATGCATGATGCCTTTGGAACCGCGCCTTCTGTTACAATTTCCCTTTTGATTCTTCTATCCTTTGTGTTATTCTATTCTGGCTTTTACGATCATGTTTTGTATCAGGTCTTTGCTTGGCATAGCTATTAGCTCTCATGGTCATACGCTCTGGATCAGGTCCTGGCTTGGCAAGTCTAGCAGGCCCTTGTTTTTGTTCAGTTTTACATATGGTTATCAGGGCAACACAGAAAATATCATGGCCACAATTCTCACATGCCATGTAATGTTGTTTACCACCTTGGCCAACTTTTTTTGTATGTATGCATTTTGGGAATTATGTATTGGGTCATCTCAATCCTGGAAATGGGTTATTAGGTTATCTGGTCATCTAGTTATCTGGTCTTATGTTCTCTGGGTAAGTGTTGTTGAATGGCTTTAGCCTCCTCTGAGGTCTTGACCTCCTTGTAAATACTTTCTCTTTATTAATAGATTTAGCCTTTACTTAGAAAAAAAAAGGAAGCCAAATTTGCATGGATCAATGTTTCATTGTACAGAGCCTATAATGATGACTTTCATTATGTAATGGAAGCTTCCTCTGCAAAGTGAAATATTCATATAAGGTTAATTTAATATTAAAAGAGAAATTTACCTATTAATAGAAAGTCATGACTTATATTATTGTGCAAGGGTGCATAACATTGTGTGGAGTGCTTAAGATTATTTATATCCTTCACACAATTTCCTATTCTTTGATATATGTAAATCATCCCTGCTTCACCAGGGACTATAACATTCTCCACATGGTCAAAGTGTTGGAAATAATACTGAGAGGGGGGCGGGGGGTGAATCAGTATTATCAAGTCAAATATTCCTTTTCCAAAATCAAATGATATACACTACTTCACATAATTAAACCCGCATATATATGCAACTATGCAAAAGGAAACCCGCGTATACAAAGCAAACTTTTAATTTACTTTATCTTTCTGATGTTGATTGTTAATCTGTGTTTCAGAATCAAATAACCAGTAACCAGAAATAGTAAAATAGAGCAGAAAGACAATCGCACACAAGAACAAAAGATATAAGGTGGAAACCCAATGTGGGTGAAAACCACCTGTTGCAATTCGTCTCTATCTTCTTTCAAATTAGAAACTTCTTTTACAATGTACTAGTGCAGTCCTTTACCAGTACGCAGGTTGCAACCTGGAGAGAGCTACAACCCTCTCTCATTCTCGAGATTTTCGTGGAAGGGAGCTACAACCCCCTTTAGCTCTTGCACTAGCCAAGATACTAGTACGTAGGTGCTGGCCTACAAAAGGCTACAACCTTCTCTTTCTTCCAGGGACCATGTTTCATAAATTTCCAGACTGGATCCATGAACATCAATAAATCATCAAGAATTTCTCCATCAACCAATCTCCTTTTCACCAATTAGATCTGAATCAAGTAGATACTTCTCTGACAGCTATACCCAAAACACAGTACGAGAAACCACACACCAAAATCTGAACCCAGAACACAGTAGCAATAAACAGAAGCAACTAGATCACAACTCAAAATATATACACCATTTCAATAACCTGCAACATGCGTGCATACGCTTCTGTGTTTGGAACAACCTGCGTATACGCTGTTTTCATTCATTGAACCAGCGTGTATATGCGCCTTCGCTTCACTAGACCTGTGTACAGATCTATAAAGGATAATTCGCTCTTTCATATATTCAAACACTAATTAACCCAGATTATCAGTGTTATAGATCAACCAAGCACCACATATAACACACCAAAATCATACAAAGATACTATCATTCAAGCTTAAAGATTATGACCCATCAATAGAACTTATCCTTCTCTTTGCGCTAATGTTCCTCCTTCATTCAGATCCAGATCTGCACCATAACCCAATTACGAGTATTCCAGATCTAGCACTTTATCAGATATTCAATAATAATTCAGATGATCCTTTGCCACATGATCTCCTTCCTCTTTTATAGTCTTATGCCTTACACAATACCACGATCCAAAACCATAATAAACCAATACCACGGACCCAATACTTGGGATCAACACTTTTGATGAGGTACCATGGTCGAAAACCATAGGTTCAAATACCAAGGACTAACTACCATGGACCAAAGGTAGGTGCTCCAACATATACACACTTTTCTTTGGGTGAAAGTGCGTGTATACACATACGCGCCTTTGTAACGTCTAACCTACATGTATACGCGTCTTCGTCTAGATGAACCTGCGTATATGTCTTTTCCTTCATTCTGAAAGCCTGAATTGAGATCTGTTACCAAAGGGAGTTGCCATCAAGGAGAACACCTGTGCCATGGCTCCAAACCTGTGCCATAATGCCAACAATTTCCCCCTTTGGACTTGATGGCAACCCCAAGATCCTCAAAGTCATTCTCCCCCTTTGTCATCAAGGGCAAAGGGTTCTGCTCCCCCTGAGTACATGCTAAAATTTCTGCCCTGCTGTGCTAACCATGCTCCCCCTGACTGTAGGCAAGATCTGCAACAAGATATTCTTCAAGCAAAAAGATGACATAAAAAAACTTCCTATTACCAAAAGACTCAATACTTACATCCATCACCGAAACAAGTGGGGCTCATCCAGAAATTTACATATGACAACCAAATACATTACAATTTCATCCCAGGCATAGTGGGGAAACCAAAATAGGCCATTACATGACTTTGACACCATAAAAAAGATACATGACATAGAGATGAAATATCTAGATCAGGACTTATGAAAGTCACCAATAATTGATAGCAGCAGCATTTGTCAATCACCATTCAGATCAGCAACCATGATTTCCTTTTGTTCTCCCTCTGCAATTATTCCACCAACAACAGCTGTGAACTAGAACCAAAAGCTTCTAAGATAATGCCAACAATGCATCATTATAAGTTTATCTGCTCCCCCTGAACCTGTGCCAGATGGCCTATATCAGGATATCTTCAACCAGAGCCTGTCCCTACAGATATCCATCAAACCTCCATATACGCAACTGTCTCTACACAAACCGGCGTATGTACGTGGATCCTCCTCAGGCAACTCATGTACACCACTTCTTCTCTGAAACAGACAAGTTTAACAGCAAGATGATGCATCAACTACTCCCAGCTTCTGTCTGAGATATTCAAAAGTTTCCCTGGCCAGTGGTTCGGTGAGAATATCAGCAACTTGTTCCTTAGAAGGAACATTCTCCAATTTGACCTTTTGTTCCAACAATTGTTCCTAGATAAAGTGATACTTGATCGGTATGTGCTTGGTGCTTGAATGCATGACTGGGTTCTTTGAAATGCTGATTGCACTTGTATTATCACATAAGATGGAGATAGGTGGTGTACAAGTGATCTGAAAATCCTGCAAGGTTTGCATCATCCAAAGGAGTTGATTGCAGCAAGATGCAGCTGCCACATATTCCGCTTTAGCTGTAGATAAAGCAATCGAACTCTATTTTTTGTTGAACCAAGATACTAATCTGGACCCCATAAAGAATGCACCACCACTTGTGATTTTTCTGTCATCCGCGCTTCCAGCCCAATCTGCATCTGTATAAGCATGAAGAGTGAGATCTATATCTCTAGGATACCATAAGCCATAGTTTTGAGTTCCTTGAAGATACTTGAAAATTATCTTCACTGCCTGAAGATGAGTTTCCTTAGGATTTGTCTGAAATCTTCCAACTATTCCCACTACATGCATGATGTCTGGTCGGGTACCTGTCAAATAAAGTAGACTTCCAATCATGGATCTATAGGTTGGTTGATGCACTACTACTGATTCATCATTTTCACTGAGGCTGCATCCTGTAACCATAGGGGTACATACTGGTTTCGAATCTTCCATGCCATACTTCTTCAGAATATGCTTGAGGTACTTGGTTTGAGACAAGAAGATACTGCCTTCATTTTGTTGGATTTGCAATCCAAGAAAGTATGTCAGTTCTCCAAGCAAAGACATTTCGAATTCTTTCTGCATCACCACGGCAAAGCTTTGACTCATAGCTTCTTCATTGCTGCCAAAGATAATATCATCTACATATAAAACAAGTATTAACAATTTATCATTTTCAATTTTTATATAGAGATTGCTATCTGCTGATCCTTTTGAAAATCCTTGTTGATGAAGATATTTGTCCAAACGATAGTACCAAGCCCTTGGAGCCTATTTAAGACCATAGAGAGCCTTTTTTTAATATGCATACAAGATTTGGATCATTCCCAAGAATGAACCCATCTGGTTGCTCTATGTACACTTCTTCTTCTAAGTCTCCATTTAGAAAAGCTAATTTCACGTCCATTTGAAATAATTTGAACTTCTGAAAGCTTGAGAGAGAAAGGAACATTCGGATGGCCTCAAGTCTAGCAACAGGAGCAAAATTTTCTTCCAAGTCTATTCCTTCTTGTTGAGCATACCATTTACAAACAAGTCTGACCTTGTTTTTAATAACTTCCCCATTTTCATTCAACTTGTTCTTGAAGATCCATTTTGTTCCTATGACATTCTTATCTTTTGGTCTAGGAACCAACTCCCAAGTGTTGTTCTTCTCGATCTGCTCAAGTTCTTCATCCATTGCCTTGACCTAGCATTCATCTTTGCATGCTTGTTTCACATTTTGTGGTTCAGTGGAGGAGAGCAAAGCCAAATAGCTTGAGGCTTCTACAATTGTTCTTCTTGTTTGTATACCTGCCTCCTTTTGCCCCAAAATTTGAGATTTTGGATGATTCTTCTGAACATACCTGGATGGAGTCTTCTCTTCTATCCTTATCTATTTCTCTGGTGCCTCTTGAGGTTCTTCTTCATCATCAGCCTGATTTTGAGGGTAGTCTTCATCCTCTTCGATATTTTCATAATTTACTTGCCTAGGAATGTATCCCTTTTCATCAACCACTGCATCAATGCTGTCAACAATTCTTCCAAGTCTTTTATTGTAACACTTATATGCTTTGCTGTGGGGAGAATAACCAAGGAGAATGCCTTCATCTGCTCTAGGTTCAAGTTTGCCAAGCTATTCATCATTATTCTCAATATAGCATTTGCTTCCAAAAATTTTGAAATGCTTTACCGAAGGAGTCTCACCATACCAGAGCTCATGAGGAGTTTGAGTGTTGTTCACTCAGACATTTGTTTTGTTGACAATAACAACCACAACAAATGCAAATTCACCCTAGAAGGTTGCGGGAGTTCCAGACTCATCAAGCATAGCATGAGCCATTTGTTGAACCATTCTGTTCGTCCCTTCCACCACTCCATTTTGATGAGGAGTCCTAGCTGTAGAGAATTCCCTTCTTATTCCATGTTCTTCACAGAAATCGAAAAATTCATTTGAGGTAAACTCCCCACCTTTGTCAGACCTGAGGCACTTAATTTTGTGATCTGATTCGTTTTCAGCCAAGGCTTTGAAAGATTTGAATTTGTGGAATGCTTCGTCTTTGTGCTTCATAAGTCCTAACCAAACCATCCTAGAGAAGTCGTCTATGAATAATATGAAGTATTCTTCTCCTCGAGGTGACCTTGTCCTAAATGGACCACATACATCTGTATGAACTAGCTCAAGAGGCCTGCTAGCTGATCCTTCCTTCTCAGGGAAGTTAGTTCTGGTTTGTTTACCAAACTGACATGAT
>APFE031341696.1:92883-117709 GCA_000404065.3 Pinus taeda
AAGTAAATTCCCCCCCTCTGTCAGATCTGAGGCACTTAATTTTGTGACCTGATTGTTTTTCAGCCATGGCTTTGAAGGATTTGAATTTTTCGAATGCTTCATCTTTGTGCTTCATGAGTCCTAACCAGACAAACCTGGAGAAATCGTCAACGAACAATATCAGGTATTCTTCTCCTCTCGGTGTTCTTTTACTGAAAGGACCGCATGTGTCTGTATGTATGAACTATCTCAAGAGGCATGCTAGCTGATCCTTCTTTCTCTGAAAAGTTAGTTCTGGTCTGTTTTCCAAATTGACATGATTTGCATATGGTGTTGTCAGGAATTTTGATATCTGGAAGATCGCGAACTGCCTGATATTTGCATGCTTTCCTTATTTGTGAAAAGCTTAGGTGTCCCAACCTCCGATGCCATAACCAGTGCTCATCATCCTTGCTTAGGTAGCATTGTTGTTGTCCTTCTTCAAATATGTATAGATTATTTGGAGTTCTTTTGCCTTTGATCACTGTTTTACCTGTATAAAGATCACGAACAATGCATCCATTTGATCTGAATATCACCTCGGTTCTTTGATCACACATCTGACTGACACTTAGAAGATTATGTTTCAATCCATCAACATACACAACATTTCCAGCCTTGACCTTTTCTTTTAACTGAGCAATACCTTTTCCTTTTATAGTTGCAGGAGTATCATTTCCAAAAGAGACTTTCTTTCCTTTTTCAAAAACACTATATGATTCAAGTTTTTCTTTATCACTTGTCATATGATTTGAACATCCACTGTCAATGTACCATTGATTTTCTTGTCCTTCTGCCTATAAAGCTATCCCACATCTTTCTAGCTGCGGTTCCTTCATTCTCCATGTTCTGGCACTTGAGGTTTGTTCCTTCTGAGTTGTCTTTCAAAACCTTCTCCTACATTCAGAATCTTCATGACTGAAGTTATTACAAATAGAACATTCAATTTCATTTTCAAGGGCGGAAAAGTTGTTATAGGTCCTTTTTGTGATACTTCTTTGTTTTTGAGCTTCTCTAGTCATGATTGTCTTATAGGCAACACATAGAGCTGCTTTGTGGCCAAAGTTATGGCAAGAGAAACATTGGCCATTGAAGAAACTCCTCCAATTATCAAATCTACCTGCCAAATGATTGTAGTTTCCATTGTCATCCATTCTTGAGGCAAATTGAGAAGATTTTACCTGTGGTTGGTTGTAGCTTTTGTTCATCCTTCAGGTGGATTGCCCCTGATTTACCTGGTTTATTCTTTATGTAATTCATCCTTGTTTTACCTGGTGATCTCCATTAGGCTTTTGCTCATTCCTCCTTGCTGCATCGAGATAACTCTTTGAGGTTGACGCTTGAGATGCTTCTCCATTATACCCCAGACCAGTCTTGATTAGTGGATAATGCTGTACATTGATAATCTCATCCAGATTTTTAGATCCTTTAACGAATTTAAGATTAAGAGCCTTTGTTTTCTCAATTTCTTTTCTAAGGCCAACAATTTCACATTCTAACTTCTCAAGAAATTTTTCTTTTTCATCATGATGGAATTACAGAGTATCAATGATCACATTCTTTTCTTCTAAACATGTTTTGAGTCTAGAAATCTCTTCATAAAAGCCATCCACATCTATAGCATCCATGTAATCATCATCTTCAAAGGCCATTAAAATTTTATAGTTATTACCTCGTTCATCTTCATCACTATTTGAAAGACCATCACTATCTTCATGAGTGTAGTAACTTTTCTTAGTTACATTATGTTTGTTGTTCCATCTAACAGGTTCCTTCCCTTTGTCAGTTTTATCCTTATGAGGACATTTGGTAGCATAGTGACCGACTCTCCCACAAGCAAAGCATTTGAAAGGTAACTTACCTTTGAATCTTACAGTACCCCGTTGAAGGTTTTTGACAAAATTTAATTCTTCTTCCTCTTTTGACGCATGTCCTAACTCATAGTAGTCTCCTTTTCCTGAAGCCTTGAAAGTCGCTTCTCTCCTGTCTGATGGTCCTCGTCTCCTCATTTCATAAGCAGTTAGAATCCCGTGAAGCTGTGACATTGTAAGGTTTCATAGATTCTCCTTTTCTTCTATTGCAGAAACTTTAGATTCAAACATATAGGACAAATATCTTAGAACTTTTTCAACCACAATAGCCTCTTTTATTTCTTACCCAAGTTTTTTGTACAATTAACAATCTCATCCACATGAAGGAAATAGTTAGCCACACTTTCACCATTATGCATTCTGAGATTTTCATACTGAATTCTGAGGGTTTGAAGTTTTTCTCATTTTACCTTATCATCTCCTTCATAGCTCAGTACAATCTTGTCCCATATTTATTTTGCAGATTTACACTGCATAACCTTGACAAATTCTGATTGAGATAGACATCCTAATAGAGTATTGACTGCCTTTGCATTTGTTTCATATTTCTTCTTCTCAGCCGGATCTGTAGGAGTTGCTGATGGAAAAGTATACCCTGTATCTATGATATCACAGACTTCTATACCAAGAGAATGAGGATAGGCAGTAACTCTTACCTTCCAATATGCAAATTTTGTCCCATCAAAAATCGGTGGCCTGATTGATGCTTCCCTCTCGTAGGTGCTCATGATGAAAGATCTTCCTTCAATCGATCAAGCTTCTTCTGAAGGACCCGCTCCGACACCAATTGTTGGAAATAATATTGAGAGGCGAGGGGTGAATCAGTATTATCAAGTCAAATATTCCTTTTTCAAAATCAAATTATGTACACTACTTCAGATAATTAAGCCCGCGTATATACGCAACTATGCAGAAGGAAACCTACATATACAAAGCAAACTTTTAATTTACTTTATCTTTCTGATGTTGATTATTAATCTATGTTTCAGAAACAAATAACCGGTAACTAGAAACAATAAGATAGAGCAGAAAGACAATCACACACAAGAACACAAAATATAAGGTGGAAACCCAATGTGGTTGAAAACCACCTGCTGCAATTCGTCTCTATCTTATTTTAAATTAGAAACTTCTTTTACAATGTATTGGTGTAGTCCTTTACCAGTACGCATGCTGCAACCTGCAGAGAGCTACAACCCTCTCTCATTCTCCAGCTTCTCCTGGAAGGGAGTTACAACCCTCTTTAGCTCTTGCACTAGCTAAGATACTAGTACGTAGGTGCTGGCCTACAGAAGGCTACAACCTTCTCTTTCTTCCAGGGACCATGTTTCATATATTTTCAGACTGGATCCATGAACATCAATCAATCATCAAGAATTTCTCCATCAACCAATCACCTTTTCACCAATTAGATCTGAATCAAGTAGATACTTCTATGACAGCTGTACCCAAAACACAGTACCAGAAACCACACACCAAAATCTGAACCCAGAACACAACAACAATAAAAAGAAGTAGCTAGATCACAACTCAAAATATATACGCTATTTCAATAACCTACACCATGCGTGCATACGCTTCTATGTTTAGAACAACCTGCATATACGCTGTTTTCATTCATTGAACTAGCATGTATATGCGCCTTTGCTTCACTGAACCTGCGTACAGATCTATAAAGGATAATTCACTCTTTCAGATATTCAAACACTAATTAACCCAGATTATCAGTGTTATAGATCAAGCAAGCGCCACATATAATAGACCAAAATCATACAAAGATACTATCATTTAAGATTAAAGATTATGACCCATCAATAGAACTTATCGTTCTCTTTGCGCTAAGGTTCCTCCTTCATTCAGATCTAGATCTGCACCATAACCCAATTACCAATATTCCAGATCTAGCACTTTATCAGATATTCAATAATAATTCAGATGATCCTTTGCCACATGATCTCCTTCCTCTTTTATAGCCTGAGGCCTTCCACAATACCATGATCCAAAACCATAATAAACCAATACCACGGACCCAATACTTGGGATCAACACTTCTGACGAGGTACCATGGTCCAAAAACATAGGTTCAAATACCAAGGACTAACTACCACAGACCAAAGGTAAGTTATCCAACATATACATGCTTTTCTTTGCATGAAAGTGCGTGTAGATGCATACGCGCCTTTGTAACGTTTAACCCACGTGTATACACATGTTCGTCTAGATGAACCTGCATATATGTCTTTTCCTTCATTCTGAAAGCCTGAACTGAGATCTGTTACCAAAGAGAGTTTCCATCAACGACAACACCTATGCCATAATGCCAACACAAAGTGAATTAAATTCCCATTATTTTGTTCAGTTTATGCAATTCTAACAAAATTTTCATGAAAATGGTGAATATTCCTACATTCGTGTAAATTCAAAATTCATTTTCTAATTTCTAGAAATATTTTTCTAATTTTTCATTAGTAGAGTGAGGCTTGATGGAACATAAATCCCCTGGTCGAGGAAGATTTAGTTTTTTATTTGTTAGTGGCTAAAAAATAATTTTAAAATAATAATAAAAGAGACTAATTTTGTAAGTGGTCATTGCATTGGTGAGTGCTCTGACAGTAGTATGCCTGAAACTACTATTTCTTTGTCCAAAGATGCCAGAAATGATGGGGTTTCAATTCCCTTATGTGAACAAGGAGTGGGGGTGGGGGGCCTAACTCCTATTATTCTTTTGTGTGGAGAAAGGGTGTGAAAGAAGTGCAAAAGAAAGGGTGTGCGTGAAGTGCAGAACAAGTAATTTTGATACATTGTAAAAAGTTCTTAAGTAGGTTTGCAAGTCCCTTATGTGTGAGGGGAAGAGTGGGGTGTGGGGGGATAACTACTATTTTCATTATACGCAAAAAGGGCGTGTAGCAAGTGCAAGAGATAGGGTGTGCTTGATGTGTGGGAGTAGAGATTCTACGAAAATTTAATGTGATTTATGAATACATGCAAGTAATCCAGAGTTGCAATGATCATGTTTTCATTATGCAGAGCTTAAAATGAAATATTTAATTGTGCACAAGAAGCTTCCTCAACACAAGGAAAGCTCTGCTTAAAAAATTATAAATGTAAAAATTACATTTATATAAATTAAATTAATTTCACTTTATAGCCAAATCAAATTTATTTAAGAATAAAATTTATCCTGCACATAATGAAAGCTTTCACTAAAAAGATATAAACCTGGAAATCGTAAATATAAATCAAATTAATTTAACTTACTGTAATAGAAACCTCTTATCAATCTCTAAAAATAATTAGTATTATTATGGACACAAATTCAATTTCATTTATGAATAGATGCACAAAATCTAGAGTTGGAGGGATCAATGTTTCATTGTGTGGAGAATCCTTATGCAAAGATTTCATTATGTTATGCTTATATTGTACTGAGGTGCAAAACATTTTGCATAATGCTTAGATATTATGTGGATTCTAAATTCAATTTCCTACTTTTTTTGGTATATGCAAAGCATATGGATATATTAGATTTGAAGGAGACAATCAAAGTTTTGGAGTGGTCATATTTTTTTCAATTTTCTAGAAACATAATTTATTAATTAATATGCATATGCATAATTAATTAATATTAATGGTTGATTTGAAGGAGACAAAGCAAGTTGTAGAGTGACTAGACTATCAAACAATGAAGTAGTCATGGAGAATTGTTCAAGAGACGTTGATGAAAGGCTATTGGAAAATTATGCTTTTATTCACAATTTTATTTGATATTAAGTGATGTGTATTTTTGTGTGCAAAAGAATGCTTCTGTAGAGAAGGAAACATAAATAATGTTCTATAATGATTCATATGTATGTATACATCTCTATATACCTTTCTCTATATAACATTACATATATACTTGTGTTTATTTTCCCATATTTCATATTAAATTAATATCTCAAAGCTACTTCCTCATGTTTGTTCCCAATTGTTTTGCACAACTGTTGTGGAACAGTTCTTCCACAACCTTTCTCTTTCATGCACATATCAAAAAACTAGTCCAATCAAACAAAATAACAATGTAACATTGGTAGCTCTAATTTCGTCGTGGTGCTTTGATTTTTCTTGGCTTCTAGAGATGTTAAACATGTATTAAGGCTATGCATAATCTTCAAGTGCTTTGCACAATGTATCAACATTATTTTCTCTGCACCTCTTTAGCAATAACCCTCAACTTCTTAGTAAGTTTTAGCATACACTTTGAACTAGTGATTTTACTTCTCCCATTAAACATAAGAACCATAATTGTAGTAACATGTTTCAGTATCTGGAGTTTTCCTTGTGTATAGCTTACAATCAAAGCTCTCATTATGTGGATGAAGCTTCCTTTGCATAATGAAATATCTACATAAGTAAAGATCTACATGAATGAAACATTGAATATGACCAAATAAAATTTAACTCTAAGTTAATGAGAAAATCAAATTTATTTACTAATAATTTCTATTTGTATCACCCCATTCATGGTCGAAGTGTGTTCATTGCTCATTATTTTGCTGTTTTTTAAATTATAATTATAATTATTATTATTATTCCATGCCTTGTTACTATTATTAGTATTAGTCCATACATTGGCAGGGACTATAGCACTCACCTCCCTGTCAAAGCCCATTGACGATCAATTACTTTCTTCTACAACTTTCCTATTTGTATGTCAAAGTCCATTGAAAATAGATTATTTATGTTGATGAATTAACCACAGTTTTGGGAAAACGCTGAATATTCCTATTGTTTTGTAAATCCAAAATTCATTTTATAATTTCTGGAAATCTTATTCTAATTTTCCATTCGCTGAATGAGGCTTTTCATTACCTAGTATCTAATAGATATGTTGAATATTTATAAGGAAATGTGACAATTGTAACCACTATTTTTAGTTATGTTATTCATATGAGCATTCGCTAGGTGTATATCATGCAGTTTGTTTAAGATACACATTATGAGTACATGTTCGATTACATTTTAGGGGAGCTAGTTAAAAAGAGATTTCTTATCTAGGTTGTATGGTTCTGTTAGGTTATTTGCATGATGTGAAGGATTTTCCCTACAAGCTCATTTCGAAGGAAGGTGCAAAACATGTCGCATTTTTTTAGGTAAATAATGCTTTGGTTCTTTTATATGCAAGTATTAGAGTGTTTATACAATATATGTTACAACCTTGTAACTATAACATGTGGAGTTCAAAAAGTGGATAGTGTGAGAGTGGTAAACACATTTATACAAGATACATGACTTTCATGTAGGTGTTACGTCTGAATTACATTCATGCTATGAAATTAGAACCTCTTATTTTTCTTATTTCTATATATATGATCTAATACATAATGTCGAAGAAGGGAAGATGAACACACATAGAACATATATTGTTAAAAAGATTGATAATGTTGCTAAGAGGTTCATTTTTGTTCTATTTTAAATCATTTGATTATTTTTACATTATACAACTTGGTATTTTTTTGGTATATTTTTTAGGTACTATAACTAAAAGTAAGGATTTTTCAGATTTTGGGAAAAAAATAACACTTAGAGATTCATATGCAGGACAAAAATTATAAGGAAAAAGGTAGTTTGAATATTTCTATAAAATATTTATGTCTATTGAAACTAAAATCTATTTAGACTTTTACAAAACTTTTATAACCTTTCTCTGCAAAATGAAAGCTTTCATTGTAAGCTTTGCACAATGAAATCTCTCCACAAGGAAGCAATGTTATGAAAAAGCATACATTTGAAAATCAAATTATGAATGTTTATTATTATGAATGGATTATACATTAGTAGTTCCTTAAATTGAACATTGCAACTATAATTTACATGGTAACTAACATGTGTTTACTGAAGTATGCAAAGGTAGTGTGTGGAGAGCTAATTACGCTCCTTGATTCACACATGCACTCTCCCTTTACACTTCTTGGTGCACTCTCATACATAATTGCTACAACAATATCCACAGATTTGTTTTGTATAATAAAACAGTTGTGCGAGAAAATGGATATGCAGAGAAAGGAACAAAAATTTTACCCCAAAATGTCCCATATGTCAATATACATTTATGCATGAGACATATTTGTTGCCAATATTCAAAATTTATTCATGATGCAGAGTAAGTGTGGAGATGCAGAAGTTCACACAACCAGAAAATCTTTGCATAAAATTCATTAGACCACTCAACCTGACACAATAGATAAAATGTAAAAAAAAACATAATGAAAGATTTAAAATCAAATTCCTCCTCCATATATTTCTTTTTTCAAATTTCAAATCGTCAACTTTTACATTATTTGATACACATATTTTCTCATTTGGCAATAATGCTTTTATTGGTAAAACAAAACTAGCGATTACTTTATATATGCAGTTGACTTTTGTAACTGTGCTTATATTGTTTCAATAATGAAATGGTTATACTTGAAATTGTAATTTTCGCACTGTGGATGTGCTAGAATGCCAAATAAACATGTCTTTAAAACTATTTATCTATTTGTTTCTATAGTTCAACATTGCTTTCAATTGACCAAAAGGGAACATTTTTTCACTCAAACCAAGTCGCTTTGCCCAAGGAAATCTCTACATAATGAAACATTGATTATGATGAAATAAATTTTATTTAATAATAATTTTTTTCAGTTTCTAAAAATAACATGGACTTGCATTACAATAAATTATTTTGCTGAAAAATTGAAAGCATGATCTCATAATACATTAAACTATGGGTTTTATTTTCCAAAGTGTTCTAAAACAATCCATACTTAATTTTTCAATATTCAATGCTAAATTACTCTTTGTACAAATAATTTGCGAAGAAAGGAGAAAAACTATGGGGGAAGTGTGGGAAAAAGGGAATGGATAAATTGGGTACGAGAGAATTTGTTGAGGAGAAGGCACTATATCAAATCATGCTTTCTTCCTCTGAAATGCGCTTAAATGTAAGCTAATATTTTGAATGGATATTCCACTATTGAGTGCGTTGACATTGTTGTAACCAAGATTTTTATTGATCCCTAAGAAGCTTTCATTTAAAACTTTTTTTAATTTTAAATATTTGGTCATGGTGTTGTGAAATATCCTAAAAAAAATACTTTTAATGCATCAAAGCAATTTCTAAAGATCAATAAATACTAAAGAATAAGATATTGAATACTAAAAACAAATTTAATAAAATGAAACGATCATCTCATCGAATTTTAGATAAAAATAAATAAAACGAATGAAAAAAATAAAATGTGGATGTGATAAATAAAAAAGGGAAATCTCGAATGATCAATAGTGTTAGAAGCATTTGTAAATGAAACTAAGTATCACTTTATGCAAAACAGAAAAAGGATTACAATGTCGATAAAAACTTAACGAAAGGTTGCTTCACTACCAAAAAAGGAAAATAAACATACGTCTAGAATTTTTTTAGCATTATTACACATCCAAAAGCTATTAACTATGAACATTGTTTATGGGACAAAATCCTCTGTTTGTGAACCCGGTGATAATTAAATTT
Source organism: Pinus taeda (assembly GCA_000404065.3). NCBI lineage: Eukaryota > Viridiplantae > Streptophyta > Pinopsida > Pinales > Pinaceae > Pinus > Pinus taeda. The sequence continues at coordinate 102,304 of APFE031341696.1, forward strand.
GAAACTCACAACGTATATGTTTGTCCATATAAGCCGATCTACCTTCAAAGTGATCTAGTTTTTCCTATAAACATTCCCGATCCCTCTACAAATTTTCTAATATATCTTACATTTTTCACTGGTTGTGTTGGAGATCGTTCATGAATGAGATGATACTATTCTTTTCATCACACTTATTTCTGACGAGTTGTCCTAGAAGCATTTTGAGATATGCAATTTCATTACCAAAGTTGCATTCATAAAATGCAAAATCATTAAAATAATTTTTTTTGGCATGTCTAGGATCTATAGCCACCCCCAACCAATTCTCTATAAATTACATTGAGTTGACTCTGCTTGTTCACAAACTCCATGCCTCACTCGACCTCATTCGTGTGGCATATTGTATTTTACCAGAGAAAATAAAAGACTTAAATACAATAATGTGATGGACTTTCTAAACTAATGAAATATTTTACACTTAAAATAATAGCGAGTCAATTAATAATAATAACAACTCACTTAGGCTTGAATTTGAATGCTCTAGCACCTAGTCCCAAAAAAAATGTCTAGATGAATAATCACACCCTGCAAAAGAAAAGTTATAGAATATAAGATAATAATAAAACAAAATACTAATACCAGAGAATATAATCATTTCACCTTATTTTATGATCTAATTAAAAAACATCACAATATTTTTTCCATCCAAAAAATATTTCCATAATTTTAAAATGATTCTGTAATTTAATTTCCATTTTTTTCTATTTTCATTTTTGGCTAACATAAGAATTTGTTTGGTAAATCATCATTCTATAATGATTATTTATTTTTTACAATTTGACCAATATTACAATATAACATTTTTGGCATGTTGATGGGCTAGAATCTATCACCAACTATTAGGTGGTCTCCACAGTGTGATGTCCTAATTAGACCTCACATCATTTGGGATATGAACCCCATCCAATATGTAGGCTAGACTACCAACATCTTGTTTTTTCTCATCGATATGAAATGAGGAGATGTTAGAGAGAGGACATGAATGAAATGCCTAGACAATGGGAAGAAGGTAAACCCAAGATTGACAATCTTCATAATTAGATACAGGAAAGTAACAACAATAACAAGAAGAGGTATGCTATGAGAAGGATCAGTGAGCTAAAACTATCTCAGACATACATGAATAAGAACATTCCAGAGGTTAATTGCAAATTGGTTCGCAATAAATTATTAATGTGGTATGGAACAAGGATGGACAAGTTTAAAGTGGACATGAAATGCATAAGATAAGAATAAGTTCATTAACATTTTACTACATGAAATTACACATACAAACATGATGGAAATATAAGAAAGTCGATACAACCATCATAAATATGCACAAGAATTCATATTGAAAGCCAATAATTTATTATTAATGCTACTAGAAATAAAAGAAAAATTCCTGCAAACCATCAAGCCCAATAATGGAACATGAGATACTAATACTATCATCCAAAGAAAAAGCCTAGCCTCACGAAAAATACCCTACTAGTGACCAAGAGTTGAGCGGCTCTATGTCTTCAAACATAGATCAAATATCTACTGCTAGTCTAGTTCAAGTGCTAAAAGTCTTCCGAAAATGAGGCATGAGGCTATATTTATAGATATGAGGTAACTATTGCCTACTTTGACCATTCCCCTACCCTTATGACTCTTGATATTAATTACTAATATCTCATGTCCAAGGACTGATACATGCCTAGTCGATGTCAATATAGTTGTTGGGATTATGATGAGAAATATTTACATTATGGTGGAGGAGTAGCTGTGAGGGGAGTGCATAATGGTTTTAGAGAGTACATTATGATATTGTCTGGTCACATGACAAGCCTATTTTCTTGCTATAGTGTGTCACTTGTGTCCAATAGACCTTTGATGTTTTTCCCTTGGTATTGCTAATTGATTCGAGAAGCTTGTGTGTACTCATCATTCTGGCTTATCGAAACCCTAGTTGAACAATTTATGTGACGAACCCTGGCTTCCTCCATGCAAGACAACATTTCGTTTCCTTTCCTCCACCTACAAACAAATGAAGTTGGTCATACATATTTAGAAAGAATTATACTAAAAACATAATCAGTTGTTTGAAATAAAGACATTAATTTGGACCCTTGTATAGTCCCTTTTTGTGTCATGATGTTTTCATTGCATTTGGATTCTCTATGATCTTTATAGGCTTTAAAATATTTTTAAAAAATACCAAAAGAACTTATAACATTCCTATTTATTCAAACATCAGTAGTGGTTCTTTCATTCCAGTTTAGGAATTCACATTTATGGAACCACTCTCTTTGACCTAAGTCATGTATCGAACACCTAAGTTAACGGAGGCATCATCTATAGAGAAAATGTTGAATACAACTTCATTAACCTACAGTGCCAAGAGGCATGTATTTCCATTGGTTTTGGGACCTAGGAATGTTTATGCAAGAGGCTTACTTACTTTAATATGTTCTTATATTTATCATAAGGAAGAGGACCACCATTTTGTTTCTCTACTCCTGTGTTCCTATTCTCCTCTAAATTGATAGATGAGCTTTGATTTCTCACGTTTTTCTGCAATGAGCACACCCTTTCCATTGTGAAAACCCAAAGTGGATCCCCAACAACTACAATCCCAAATTCAACACAATGATAAATAAAAATGATTATTTATATTCAACAGTCTTGGAATTTTGTTTGATGAATGGTTCCCAACTAATGCCTATCAGATAAAGGAAGAGTATCCCAATGACTTCTCGTTATAGAAGAAAATATTTAGTGCTTTAAACCCAAAAATCTAGTATGTGTGTTTGAAAGGCCACGATTTTCCATATCTATCTCAGTCCCAAGAAGAATCCCATTCTGTAGGTGAAAACTCAGAACACACTAGCTAGATGAATTGTTTTATCATCCTCCTGAATAGAAACTTAAAATTCTAAAGGAGAAGATACATCATTCAGGAATCGACTAATATCCAAAGGGGCCAAATCTCTAGGAACTTCACATTTTTCCACATTCCATAGTTTCCTTTCCATATCCATTTCAAAATAAATAAGATCTCCCTCACTCAGGGATATTTGGGCTTGTATTAATGAATCTTTCCGCAAAAGAGAAATAACCAATGAAAGAGTAGTACCAAGAAACCCAATATTGCTAACTTCCTCACCCATTTCACCAATAGACAATACCGAAGTAGCATTCACAAAGGGCACAATAATGTATCTATGAAATCCACTTTTTATGACCATTTTAGTGAAAAGAGGACTAAACATCATTATCCATAAGGAGGAGTAATGTCCTCCACCACAAAGAGAAAATTATGTTGTTTCTTCCTTAAATAGATTGTTAAGTTTCATACCCATGACTAGCATAAGCTTCTTTATGTCCTCAATTTTAACAAGGCCTTTCAACACCCTACACTGGAAGGAAAATTATTGAAATACCTCTTTAGTTTCCATGATATTAAAGAAGATAATTCAACATCTAAGAATTGGTAGAGCGCATGATTTCAAATTTCGACAAAAGAAACCTAATTTTTAGAACACACCTTTACACAAATGCATTAAAAATACTTGATCTCCAACTTTGTCATTTCGTGTGTTGGTATCAAATTATGAATTTATTAAATTTAAACCATATCTTATTTTGTTTTTGGCATCACTCTGTTGTGCTATACAACAACCCCCCATTTCAAAAAATATTACTTTAGAAAATTATAATTTGAAATGGGTCCCTTTTAGATTAAATTGGTATTAATCCATCACTCTTCTAAAGGTTCGGAAATAATCAAAACATTTTAAAATATTTTGAAATAAGTGGTCTTAAAAATAAAATGAATAATTATTTATTATTGCGATAAAGCGATCGCGAGATCACATATCGCAATAACAAAGGATACATAACCATGACCCATTTTATTTTCCCCGATGCGATAAAAGCCAAATAGCTAATGGATATTGGGAAAACAAATAATAAAAGGCCCCTCCCCTTTGCTCCGATGCGATATCGTAATCAGCGATTGGGGAATGCGACGCGAACATACCAAACCCTCCTCATTCAAACTCCCAATGCGAGTCTAATGATATCGCTAACAGCGATCAGGGATTCCATAAGACTCAAAGGAAATTACCCAAGCCTTCCTCCGGTTGCCGATTGCGATGAGCCCAAAGCGTGATTTTCGAAAAGGATCAATATGATTTTGCCATATTATATATTAATTATCATTGAAAGCATTTTCTCTTCCCGATAGAGATTCGCTCGCGTCCAACCGCCAAAAAATCAAATCCACGCTTAAATCATTATTTGGCAAATAAACGATATAACAAGCAATTAAATGATTGACATGTTTTAACGGCCAATTAATGAGCCGTCATGCCTAAATCCTTTCAGAGATTGCATCCGCGGGAGCCTTATGATAAATCGTCCATTTCCCAATGATTAACACAATTTCCTCATATTTGGTTTTAGCTATCTATTCTCTGCATTACATCTATCTTTCTCTTGCACAGAGTTTTTCCGCAGTAACGATGGGAAATAAATCTAAGAAGTCTGGAACGCCTTCGGCTCCTATGAAAATAGGGCAGCATGCCACCAATCCAGGACAAGCAAGAAGGGATTAATCTCAGATACCACATGTCTCGGCCTTGGCAGCACTACTTGGCAAAGTATTTACAACTTGGTAGAAGCCGAGGACCCTCAGCAAACATCGGTACAAGCTTCAGCAGGTTCAAGCCGAAAATCTGATGCTACTTTAAAGGATTTGGCTGATTCCTACCTGCATAGGATAGCGGCTCGAGAACAAATTCTTCTGCATACAGATGTGGTGAGATGGGAAATCAAGGAAATTCCAATTACGGATAGAAGATTCTGCATTGTCGATGGAAGAATATTTTGTTCATTTCAGCCCAACGATTTCAGACAAATGTACCACTTGCCTGAGCCAGAGAAGAAATACAATAAAGCATTTCTAGAAAAGTTTCAAGATGAGAATGAGACTGAGTTGACGCCCATACGAGAATGGAGACAGAACCCAGCAAAACACAAACATGAGTCTTTGGGTAAGTACTTCGTCGACTCCTTATGCTCTCCTTATTGTTATGCTGGAGTCATGATGTTTCGACTATGGGGATTGCATGATTCTTCCAAGTTTTCCATAGAAATGGTTCCTTTAATGGAAGCGGCATGTAATAGTGAGATAATGGATTGGGGGACTATATTATCGGATAAATTGGCTACGACTATTCTTGAGTTCAGAAACAAATCCCATGTTACTGATAGGTTCATCACTCCATTTTATTTTAGTGCCTACATTCTCGATACCCTTTGTTTCAATTATGAGTTTCCTGTATTAGGGTGGAGATGGACTCCACAGGACCCTATACCTATTCATGTCTACCACCAGAAATTATGGAAAGCTCATTATAAACACCATTTATACCAAGTCTGCAATGGATTTATGCTACCTCTTTACTATGCAATTTTTGATAAACCTGCCCTAAGATCTCCTCTCAGGTTGAGATTGACTTGACAGCCCTAGGAACCTGGTTTGGAGAAGAAAAATTCACCTATGTAAGAATTTTCGGCAGTCAAGCCAAACCTCATGTCCTCCCCTTGTACATACCAGACAAGCTATTAGCTCACGAAATAGCATATCGGCTTACAACTGTGTCAGCCACGAAAACTCTCAGAAATTCAAAGAAGCAACTTTGGCCTCCTTGTCCTCTTAGGTGTGGCGTCTATACTCTGCATGATTATAAACATGCAGAGAAAGAGGCAGAAAAAATAAATGTCCTAACTCTCGCCACTCTGCCTAATAGACATTTTGACCCGAAAAAAGTCATCTACAATGCCCTAGATCAAGCCAAGCTCACTAAATTCGAGCACAAGGAAGATGAGTTTGATGACCTATTCTCCTCTGACGAGTCAATCTTCCAGGTACAACAACTAGCCAGGATGAGACATCACGACAACGGGTTGATATAATTTAAGAAACTTAGAGAACAGAGGTTGCAAACTCTGCCTCTAGATTTGTGAGCTACTACCCCGACGATTCCGTCAAGCGAACCTGAGCAGCAGCTTACTAATGAACCTCCTACTACATCTGCAATCTATGAAGAAGTCTAGAGAAGAGAGCAGGAGGAACTTCAAAGAATAGAATAGGAAGAGGCTCAGAAAAAAGAACGAGAGGAGGCAGAAAAGAAGCAACAAGAGAGAATAAAGGAAGAAGAATAGAAAAGGCAGCAGGAGTAGAGAAGCAAAGAAATAAATGTGGATACTCAAGTCGATCCAAGATTTCTTGAAGAATGGCAAAAATTCAATACAATTATAGGCAATCTTGAGACCTGAACGGACACCGAAACATCCAACGCTGTAGATACACAAGATACAACATCACAGGAGGTTCGAAACAAAGGAACCAGCGGTCCACCCTCAAGTACAGTAGTAGAAATAATTCAAAAAAACCCCTCTAATCAAATTGTTTTGCAAGTAGAGGACATTCCTCCACTATATGTTTTCTATAGCCCGAAACACAGGGCTAAGATAAAACGACAGTGGAAGAGAAGAAGGATTGATCAACCTTTTCTGTTCCCTAAAAAGACAATAACAACAAATGTCGTACGAAGAGAAGAATTTGACCCCTTCGATGACCTAACCAAGTTATCTCAGTTTGTCGGTGCCTATTCGTCAGCCACCATGGATAAGGCATTGGAGGTAAGCAATTTGTTGAAGGAAAAGGATCAAGCGATCGCTTTATTCCAAGCGCAGCTATCGGAAGAGTAGTAGAAGTCAGAACAGCTACAACAACAACTGTCCACACAACAACAATTAAACAAATAGCTAATAAATCAGTTGCATGAAGAGAAGCAGAGGATTGATTCGGGAGCAATTCAGAAATAGAAAGAACTATCTGAGGCATTATCAAAGTTGAAGGCGATGAATGAACAGATGGAAAAGACAAAAGATGAGAAAATTGCTCAATTATTAGCTCAGGTAGAAAGGTTCAAGAGTCTTCCCCAGCCTGCTGAGTTCAGAGCAGAGGCAATGCAAATTTACAAGGCATTAATAACACAAATAAGATTGTTATGTCATGAAATCGCCCAAGTTGAACCTCTATGCGACATAACAACGTCTCTAATCGACAAATCAGTTGATGCCAGGCAAGATTTAGAGCAAGGCGAAGACACTTTGACATATTTTCTTACATGGCAGGACTCCAATGAGCGAAAAGTAGCAAACTTGCCCAAAACCTTAGAATCCCTTAAGGAAATCCTATTCACAGAATGGAAGTCCCAATTAATGAAAGGAGAGAGAGTTGTTTCCCGATGCAAGTTATCTACGAGTAATTTAATTGACTTGATCAATAACACTCTCTATTTATCTAACATGATTTCTCAATGTACACCAGGTAAACTATTGTCGGCCAAAACATTGGAGCAGTCATGTAACCAAGAGCTTGAAAAGAATGGGAGATTGATCTCAGGGATTAAAATTTTAAGTTGGGACACCTATTGGTTGTTCCTAGTTAAACCATACAGTCAGAGAGTCACCCTCAAATTCCTGACGGATGCAATCAGGTGTATCATTCCTGAGATACATGATGCCACCTATGCTGCTCAAATCAATTCTCGACTCAGCCGCCCTCAAGAAGTGGAGCCAATGCTAGCAGTATGCCAACTCAGGACAAAGGGAAAATAGCTAGAAGAATGAATCATCGCTGCTGATTTCCAGATTACTGTGTGGGAGATATTTGAAGATTGGATTATACCAATTTAGTAGCATTTTAATTTTGTAGTTTGTTAGCTTAGTTTAGTATTTATAGACTGTCTCATGCATTTAGAAAGGGTCATAAGTTTTTGTATATGACTTAAGCTTGAAGTTGTAGTACTGTAATTCAAGCATATTCTTTTATGAAGACTGGACCAAATCTTTCCAAATTTTGGCAATGAAGCTTTGATATGAATGTGCACTATTGCCTTTATTTTAAAGTATTTCTGAATTGGAAGAAGGAATTCAAATTACGATTGGCGTAGGGAATAATTCGCAGCTCATATGGTACTATTATCTATGTCTGAATTTATTCCTTTTATGTGAATTTTTGTTTGCTCATTTATGCTATTATTGAATACATGAATGTGTTTTAACAGTAAACTTTATACTTTCCACTATTGGATGTTTACACTTTGCTATTCTTTCAATCATGCATGTATCGGTAATATAAAAGAGAAGTGTAATATTGTTTTATCAATTACTTCGTTCAACTATTTGAACGAAGAAATTATCATTTAAATGAATGTCTTTGTTTATTGCATAGTGTCATCTATATGCCTATCAACAAACATAGATCATTAAACGTTACACTTAAAGAATAGAAGCTTCCCGGGATAAAATAGTCATTTGCATTTTCGTTCATAGAATAAGTCCTCCATTTATTATCACTTATTTGAAAACGAATCATTCATTCACCCCCTTTTATTGACTATTGGAAAACTGGTCCCATTATATCCAGTCCGAGCCACCATCCCAAACGGAAAAGGAGTTGTATTAAGGTCCGGACCGGGTGGTTATCCCCCAATGTTGATGTAATGATTTTCGGGGCATCAACATTTCTGGTGCTAGAAGGAGGGCCATGCACTATGAATGGCGAGTAAGTCAACACCTAGAGACCATTCATAGAGTAAATCACCCTCCACCTCTCCTCGGACCTCTCGTTTGCACTTTGAAATACCAGTATGTAGACGAGAAGAGGAAGGATCAACTACTACTACTCAACCTCATTATACTTCAGAACGTTTAAGCCTGGAGTCCCCTGAAGTTAAGTCTATCATCTAGAAACTTAAAGGTTTCTCTATTTCACCTCCTAGATCTGAAGTATCACAACGCAGTCAAACTTCGCAACTCCACCTACCTCATCATCTTACCAGACTTCAAAGTGAAAAACTCAGTATTGAACCACTTGAGTTGCATTTACCCCAAAGGAAAAGGATTTAAAAAAACACTGAAGGTTCTGGTAGTGAAACCTTTTCTCCATCATCATCCATCTCATCATCACCAGTGCGAAGTCAAACACCCACTTCACCATTACATATTATTTTTCACCAAGGGACTTCACCTTCTACATCACAATCTTTTCAGTCTTCATTTCCACCTTCTCCCCAAACACCTAGAACACCACAGGAAATCGTTGGTACTCCCAAAATGGCTCAGACACCATGGAGAAGTCCTGGTGAAGTCACTATGCATGCGCCTTTACATCCGTTACCCGATTATCGTGAGAAATGGTTACTAAAGTTTAATCTGAAAGGAGTAACAGAAGAAGAGGTTGTAGTTAGATTGTTCCCCTACACATTATAAGGATCAGCAGGCTCTTGGTATTTTTCCTTGCCCTCTGGATCCATCACCAGTTGGAATATCTTTCAGGAGCAGTTTCTTACCAAATAGAACGATGATAGATCCTTGGCTACACTCATCAATGACCTTTCCAATCTAAGGATTGAATCAAGAGAACCAATTAAGGAGTTTAACTCCCGATTTAACAAACTCTTGAACAAAATCCCTACCAATGATAAGACAAGTGAACAAATTAGAAGCGAGTGGTACATTACAGCCTTTCCCTCAAATATAGCCATTTTTGTAGATAGGGCTAAAAAACCTACATTGGCTGAAAACATGAAAGAAGCCCTCGCTGTTGAAAAACGTGTAATTGCTTTGGAAAATAAAGGTTCTCTCGAGGAAAGAAAATCCAAAAAAGTGTCTTTCAAGGATGATTCAAAGAAGAAAATCACCAAAGATCCATAGGGTATGGAGGGTCTTCAAAAAGTCCTCAAAACCATGTCAAATGAAATGGTTGAAATTAAGAAGCAAGTAGCAGAGTCCTCAACAAAGAAACCTTACAAGAATTTTAAGAAGCCTGAGTCCAAGCCTCCAAATGTTATATCCTTTGCAGATTCAGATCTTGAGGAAGAAGAAGAAGAAGAAACAATTACATCATCTGATGAATTAGAAGAAGAGGAAGTCATTGAATGCCATGGAATGTGGGACTTCATACTGCCTAACTCCGATACCGAAGCTGAAAAAGAAGCCTTTCCCGTGACTACCAGGAGCAAAATTACTCCTGAAACAGTTCAAGTCAATTCAAAGAAAAGGAGTGCAAGTACCAATACTACAAAAGAAAAGGTGCCCACAAGGAAGCCAGCTGCAGCAATACCTCAAAATCAATCATCATCCTCCAATATACCTTCATCATATAAGACGTTGGTAGTATCAAATTAAATGGACTATAATATTGTTAATGATATGAAAAAGACTAAGGCAAACATCACCATGTTTGAACTCAGTAAATTAAAACATCAACAAAAGTTGCTTCTCAAATAAATTAATGCAGTTCCTTCTTCACCTCTCCCCAGTACTAAAGCTGCAAGCGATTCAGGACAACCATCTTCTGGTAGAGTTGAGGCAACTGATACAATTCTAATTGGAGATAGATCAAATTCCCATACCCCTCCTTTCCTCTTAACGTACGAAATCTACAATCGAAATCTACATAACTGCTTGATTGACTCTAGGGCATCATCCAATATAATGCTAGCTTCATTTTGTTCTAAACTGGACATAGAACCTCAAAAGTCCTCAATTCACATTGTGCAGTTAGATAGAACTAAAGTCCAGGTTTTAGGGGAAATAAACTCTGTTACGATCAGGTTATCGACTGATCCACGAGTGGTTCGGGGAATTGATATCTTAATCGCCGATATACCTGAGTTCTATGGTTTAATCCTGAGCAGAGATTGGTCTGAAAAACTCCGCGGGTATATTTCTACCGATTAGTCTCATATGTGGCTATAAAAATCAATCGGGAGAAACACATGACACATACTGTTACAAAGTTTGAACAAGAGAATCAACCAGTTGCATTTAACAACAACATTTTGGGAAACTATTCTTCTGAATCATTCTTTGGCAATTATATTTCCCAACCATCTCCTTTCTCGGTAAACAATTTCACATCACAAATCGAAAATTTTTCACAAACTGACAGATCTACATGTGTTAATGTTACTGAGAATTTTGTAAATAAAAATGTTGATAGTTCTTTATTTTGGTCTTTATATTTTGACGGTTCAAAATCTAATGAAGGATCAGGAGCAGGGTGTATGTTAGTCAACCCTGAGGGAGAAAAAAAAATGCTTTCTTGTAGATTAGAATTTGAATGCACGAATAATACAGCTGAGTATAAAGCCTTGATCGAAGGATTATACAAAGCTATCGGCTTGAAAGTTCAATATTTAAAAGTGTTCGGTGATTCAGAGATTGTGATAAAACAAGTTTGAAACACAATCCATTGTCTCTCTAATCACCTCAAACACTACCAGTCCTTAGTCTAGGAACTTTTATCTCATTTCTTAGCATTCAATATTTCACCTATCCCCAGATCCCAGAATGCAGCAGCTGATATGATGGCTAATGTTGCTTCTAAACTCCTTCCTTCTGAAGATTTTAGTCTAGATAGATTTTCAGTAAAGTTGATCTTTAGGCCATCAGTCCCCGACAATATCACCAATTGGAGAGTATTAAGCCACGATGAAGACATCCTACATTTCTTAACGACTGACAAATCCTACAATGATCAGATCATTGATGAAAATGATCATGATCTTCAGATGAAAGAAAAGCATGAGGAAAACTCCATACCAAAACCTGTGGTTAAACTTGAAGATCTCTATGACATTAAAGACAGCTTCAAACATGTAACCAATTCAAAAATCCAAAGTTCTACCTTAAGGTTTGAATTGATAAATCTTGGTACCGAGTAGAATCCTCAAAATATCAATTTAGGATTAGGACTTTTCGAACAGGAAAGGACATCATTTATTAGATTATTAAGAAAAAATAAACATGTCTTCGCTTGGAATTATGATGATTTAAAAACATATGATACATCTATCATACACCATACCATTCCAATGCTACCCGAACAAAAACCAGTTCAACAAAAATTGAGGAAAATACATTCAAACCTAGAGAGTCACATAAAATCAGAACTCAATAAACTCTTAAAAGCAAAGATTATTTTTCCAGTTCGGCACTCAAACTGGGTCTCCAACATGGTACCTGTCAGGAAGAAAAATGGTGATATTAGGATTTGTATTGATTTCAGAAATCTGAATAAGGCCAGTCAAAAGGATAATTTCCCATTACCTACCATGGAACAAATACTCCATTCAGTAGCAGGTTCTGAACTAATGTCCTTTCTAGACGGTTTTTCAGGATACAACCAAGTTCTGGTTCATCCTAATGACAGACTCAAAACTACTTTCAGAACAAAATGGGGAACCTACACCTATCAGAAAATGCCTTTTGGACTCATTAATGCAGGAGCTACATTCCAAAGAGCAATGGATAGAGCCTTCAAAGGATTGATCAACAAGACAGTAGTCATCTACTTAGATGATATTACTGTATTTTCTAAAAAAAGATCTAACCATTTACATGATTTGAATCAAATCTTTGAACGCTGTAGAAGGTATGGTATTTCACTTAATCCTAAAAAATCCTTCTTTGCTCTAGATCAAGGAAAGCTCTTAGGCTTTATTGTTTCCAAAGACGGTATTTATATCGACCCCGACAGGATTAAAAAAATTTTCTGAAATCCCATTTCCTCATAACAAAAAATCAATTCAATCATTTTGAGGTCAGATCAACTTTGTCAAAAGATTTGTTCCTGATTTTTCTCATATCATTTTACCATTACGAACCATGATTAAGAAAAATTTAGTGTTTAGATGGGGGTCTGTGGAAAAAGAAGCATTTGATTTAATTAAGAAATCAATAATCAATGTCCCCACTTTAAACACTCCTAATTTTTCTAATCATTTCACATTGTACACTATCGCGTCCGATTTATCTTATGTAGTGGTACTCACTTAAATCAACGATCACAACTTGGAAGCACCGATTTCATTATTCAATTCAAATTTTCAAGGTGCAGAACTAAATTACTCTGAAGTTGAAAAACAAGCCTTTGTTGTGTATAAAGCCATCAAACACTACATGCCCTTTCTTCTAAAAGCCCATACAAAAGTAATAGTTCCTTTTTCTTCAGTAAGGCAATTACTGATCCAAAGAGAACTAGGTGAAAAAGGGAAAATTGGGTTACAACACTTAAAGAATATGACTTGGAAATTAAGCCAAAAAAGATTGTTAGAGGCCAAGGTTTTTGCAGGTTATTAGTAGGAGCATCCAACATTCCGGAATCAGGTGATACAAATCATATTGAAGAAATCAACCAGATAAGTATTACCGATTCTGAATCTCAATATGCAGATTTAATCTTTTATTTGAAAAATGGACATGCACCTCCTAATCTCTCTTACAAAAACAAACGGGCTATTAGATTAAATTCAAAAAACTTCGTTATCATTGATAATGTGCTTTTTAGGCAAAACTACAATTCAATTTTATTAATATGCCTCGAGAAACCTGAAGCACAAAAGGTCTTGCAGGAATTACACAATGGACCAGCTGGAGGACATTTTGGAGCTAACACAACAGCTCGTAAAATCATCCATGCTGGATATTACTAGCCCACCTTATTCAGAGATACCCATGAGTATGTAAGGAAATGCCGATGTTGTCAAGTCTCCAGTGGAAGACAAATGAAACCAGCTTTTCCTTTGCAACCAGTTAATATCGATCAACCTTTTGAACAATGCGGACTAGAAATCATTGGAGAGATAACTCCACAATCCTCCAAACAACACAAGTATATCCTTACTGCTACTGATTACTTTACCAAGTGGGTTGAAGCAATTCCATTAAAGACAACAAACTCTGAAGGAATTATAGCATTCATAGACCAATTCATCATTACCAGGTTTGGTGTCCCTAATGCTCTTGTTTTTGATAATGCATCTTATTTTTCTGGAAATGCCATGTTTGAGTTTGCTATCAAAAGAGGATTTAAATTGAAATATTCTGCAAACTACTATCCCCAGGGTAATGGTTTGGCAGAATCTACCAATAAAAATCTACTAAAAATCATTAAGCGAACTATCAAACAAAATCATAAAAACTGGCACAAATCTTTAGTATTCGCACTATGGGCTGATAGAATAACGCAGAAGGCCTCTATAGGTACTTCTCCATTTGATCTTGTCTATGGGAAAGAAGCAGTACTACCAACCAATTTAGCGCTTCCTTCTCTAGCCCTAGTCCAGTTTGTTGAAGAAAGACCCTCTTCTTCTATCCAACTCAGACATGATCAGATTTTAAAATTAGAAGAAGAAAGAGAAAAGGCCAAAATTACTTATGATAAACATCAACAGATAATCAAGTTATCATTTGATTCAGCTTTGTCTAGTTATAAACAGTTCAAGGTTGGTGATCTTGTTCTAAAATGGGACAAAGCACATGAGGATAAGGGTAAACACACCAAATTCCAAAAGATGTGGCTTGGACCATTTCAGATCAGCGAGAAGGTAGGCCATTTGACATTCATATTACAAGATCTATCAGGAAAGAGGGACACTCTTCTTGTTAATGGCCTCATCTTAAAGAAATTCTTCAATTAAGGAGGTAGCCCCTTCTCTTTTAAATTTAGTAGGATTAGCAATATTTAGGATCATTAGGAAATAAGGTTGTAAAATAGCTTCTATTGGCCTTTGATGTATTGAAATTTTGCTCAGAAGAAGTATTTTTAATATTTACTTTTGTAAAATAGACATCTTAAACAAGAGGAACAATTTCTAGGAAATTAGGTATATTAACATTCTGAAAACCCCATTCTGGTTTTGTGAAAATCCTCTCAAGATTTAGAACTACTGTAAATCATTTTAATGTTTTCAAATTGGCCACAAAAATGGCTATCAATATCAAAACAGAGACTGATTCAATCTTAGCATCCTCAAATCTTACCTTTTCATCCATATTCTCTTAAGGAGAAAATTGTTCATCCCATTCATCTAAGTTTATGATTACTGAGAGTGTAATTCTAAAATATCTGATATAAAGATAAGGTGTCTTATTACAAGCCTGCTTACCATGATCATTGGGAAATAGTCTAACCGACATTACCAACACTGCATACCAAAACAGGGTAATGGCTTATAAGCATAAGACAAGGGGTCTCATCACGAGCTAGCTTGTTCGATTAGATTACAACTAGTGAATGGCATTGTCAAATCAGCTAGCAACCAAACCAGGACAATGGATTTTTATCTTACAATAAATAGAAAAGAAAAGAAATACAAAATATGGAAACATGTTTTGAATTCATTCTTTTAATCATACTCTAAGATGGAAGGGATCGTGAACAATCAAATGGTTAAAAGGTATCCCTGTCGAAACTATGAACGTTTGCTGGCAGCAGAGGCTCTACCTGTGACAAAGGAGTCAACTAAAATGG